>JAFVLL020017520.1:0-21707 GCA_021397915.2 Tor tambroides
GAGCATTCAGAACCTCAGACTGGGCAGAAGGCTCACCTTCCAACAGGACAATGACCCTAAACACACAGCAAGAGTGGCTTAAAGACAACTCTGTGAATGTCCTTGAGTGGCCCAGCTACAGCCTGGCCTTGAACCCAATCAAATATTTCTGGAGAAACCTGAAAATGTGCATCTACCCCATCCAACCCGACAGAGCTTGAGAGGTGAACAGGTGAGGTGAAGAATGGCAGATAATTGCCAAATGATGATGTGCAAAGCTTGTCGCATCACACCCAAAATACTTGAGGCTGTAAAGGTGCTTCAGCTAATTACTTAGTTAAGGGTTTGAATACTTATACAATGTACAGTTTTTTTATTTTTAATAAATTTACAAAGTTGTGATGATTCTGTTTTTGCTTTGCAATTATTAATTCAAAATCTAATAAATATAAATAAATGGTCACACTTTATTTTACGGTCCAGTTCTCGCCATTAACAAATCATTTGTCTCAAACTCCTAATTTGCTGCTTATTAATAGTTAATAAGGTAGTTGTTAAGTTAAGGTATTTGGTAGGATTAGGGATGTAGAATATGGTCATGCCGAATATGTGCTTTTAAGTATACTAATAAACAGCCAAATGCTATGCATGCTAATAAGCAACTAGTTAATAGTGAGAATTGGCCCCTATACTTAAATGTTACCAAGTAAATATAATTTCTTATAAAAAAAAAAATAATATGAAGTTGGTGTCGAGTGTATTCCGATCAACTAATATTGATTTCTGTGTGGTGCAGCTATAGTAATTCACTGAGATTTAGTTACTTAAGTGATTCTTAAAGCAACTAATTAATACTGTCTTAACTCTTATAGCTGGCTTTGGCTAACTAACCCACTCATGACTAATCCTTCCCTCCACCTGTTTCTTCCTCTGTCTTTCTCCCTCTCTGTCACTCTGTCTATTTTGTCTGTCTCCTCCCCTTCTCTACCGACCACAGATCCACTACCTGATGATACTGGCAGCAAACTGGGCCTATCTCAAGGGACTGTGTCAGCAGACTCATGCCTACCAGGACATCAAAACCAGAGATGATCAAGAGCTCCAGGATGTGCAGTCACGCTCCAAGGAGGGTCTAAACTCCTACTCATAAACAGTTCTCCCGACTCTTATCTCCCCAACCTCTAGCTAACCTGCTCTAGACCACACCAAAACACACACACACACACACACACACCTGCCACCCTCAGATGAAACACTATACGCAAACTAACACTGCTAAGCGTTGCGCTATCCTGACTATACATCATAACAGTGGTATAAGTTGGTTATAATCATGATGAAACATGTTAGGCAAGTTATTGAACATCTGTAACAAATGATGAGTGGAATCATGCAGTTAATGGTGATATGATGTGTTTTGCTCATCTCCTTCATGGTGCAAATGACCACTGGTATAAAAGTGTATGTATTCTAGTATCGTACTGTCATTTTGCAAGTATTTTTGAATTGCTAGAAAGTGTACTTACAGTGTAGAGTCATGGTTATAACTGGGTTATGTTTGGTTTTATGATGCATTGTCTTGGTGAAGCACTGCTTACATGATAGACTGTCTGCACTAACTCCTCACAGACATTTTGCAGGAACTTCCTTTTTTTGGTGTTTTATACATATATAAATATAAATATATATATAAATGTGTGAAAGTGAATGAATGTTGTTTTTTTTAATTATGGGTGCCAGGTTATGTATTGAAAATGTCTGTTTATTTAGAATCTTTCTCTGGTCTCTATGGCTATCCAAGATTTCTGAATTCACCTTTTTCCAACTCTCTTTCTTACTTTATTTTTGGAGGGGGTGGGGGACAATACCGGTTCTTGACAAATTGCACTAATCTTGTAATAGAAAGCAGGTATATTAACACACACACACACACGCTCATGAAAAAAAAAGAAAAAAAAATGTTTCTCTTAAAAGGACGTTTCCTCAAAGCTGTCAATCATTATCAAGCACTCAACCTTCAAAATGATATTCTGAAAACAGTATCTGACTAATATAAATCTGACAGGCAGAACAAATTAAATGTTTGTTTAATGAAAAAAAAAATTAACTAATGCTAAATTATTCACTAATGACATCTAACAGAAACTGCCCTCATCAGCTATACAGGTTATATATTTTCCTTCAGTTTTATTGATAAATCTAGGTATTTTTCAGTCTTCTAGAATTTGTTCTTATGGCAAGATTGATGTTTACCATGAGTTTAATGAAATGATTGCGACTCCTCTGTGTGAGTTATTGCTATGTGGACGTGAAACTCTGAAAATGGTTTGAATTTACAGTCAAAAAATGCAGCCTTGTTTTTGCAGTGTATCTTTTTCCTAACTGGTCTCTCTCTCTTTCTATTACTACTTTTACAATATGACTCTTTTTATTGATCTGTCTTTTAACTAAAATAATTCTTCTCTGTAATGTCTGTAAATATAAGCATGTTGGTATTGTCCACATATACAATTGTTTAATACCAATTATATGCCGTTTCTTGCTGTATGTTAAATTCTGTTAAAGGGAGCTTACAGGGATGTGCAAGATGTTTATCTATTTACCCTGTTTTTGAAAAAGAAGATGTGTGCCTGGATGTTCTATTGTTCCCTGATTATTGCATGAAGGAGAGATATTTCATTTTGTTTTGCAGTACTATAAGTGATGTGTAGTCCATTGTTCTAATGAACTACAATTGACAGTGTCCCACCCCTCCCCGAAAAACAAACCACTGTATGTTATTGGAAATTTTAGTCTTAGATGTTTCATAGTCGATTTTATTTGAAGTCAGATGTTTTATGAATCCTGTATAGTGATTTTTGTAACCTTCTCTAGTAAAATATTTTCTATGATCTATATGAACTCTTTTGTGTTTATTATTATTATATAAAAAAAAAAAACGTGCAAGAGATTCATCTTCATATCTTGGCCATACCGACTTGTAACTTCTCTGCATTTGCAAGGTAACATCGTCATTTCTACTTTAAATCCTTCTGCAGCTTGTGCATTTTAAATGTACATTTTTGTTGTAGTTGCGCCACCTAGTGTAGGAATGAGAACATGGTGCCCCCATTTTGTTTTATGCTTAAAGACATGGACCTTAAAAGAATAGTTCACCCAAAAATGAACATTTGCTAAAATGTACTCACCCTCAGTTCATCCAAGATGTAGAGGAGTGTGTTTCTTCATGGAAACAGATTTTAAGAAATTTAGCATCACTTGCTCACCAGTGAATCCTCTGCATTCAATCGGTGCGTCCAAACAGCTGATAAAAACATTACAATACCAGTGGCGCCCCCAGAAAATTTTAATAGGGGTGGCCAGATGAGACCACAGCAAATCTTGGGGTGGCACACCAAAATAATGAAATAAAAAATAAAATGATTAAAAGTTCCACTTAATGTGTGTTATACGTATTTACTTTTGGTTCAGGTTAATGTAATAATATGATTATATATATGGTGTCTAAAACGTAAGTCTCTTCATATTAACTTCTTGTTTATTGAACTGTTGTATAAAATCAATATCACCTTTGTAATTAAACGTCACTCTTCGTGTGATAGTAACTATATGAAATGATATAAATCTATACATTTTCTGCCACATATCTTGAATAATGGGATAATTCTAAATGCATTTTAATAGACTGATTCATGCAGTGAAAGAACGCACTGTAAATGCGCATGCGCACTAGTCTAACCTTCTAGATCACGTAATGTATGCGCGCACTCTGAAGGTGTTTTGTTTGCTTTTCAGAATATACTTGTTAAAACCACACATATATAGCACATCAATACCATGGTAAAAGTGTAACTATATGGGTTTTATTTGGTATTTATATGAAAAACAGTGGTCTATACATAAATGCACACTAATCACAAAAAATACTGTAAATTATATTCCACCCCTGGCCACCCCTTGGGGGCGCCCCTGTACAATACAAAAGTAATCTACGACTTCAATCCAAAAATTAACATCTTGTGAAGTGAAAGAAACAAATCCATCATTAAGACGTTTTTAACTTTAAGTTAAATTCGGGCAAGACAACTTTTTCCCTGGAGACAGCAATGTTATGGATTGGTTTTCAACCACGTTCATCCCAACACTGCATATTTTAATGTCTTATTTGTCTGACACACCCACTTAAGGACTTGGAGTCTCTACTAATGAGCTGATGAGCTTAATCAGGTTTGTTTGATTAAGGAGACATGCGCCCATTCACCGCAGAGGATCCACTGGTGATTGTAGGATCCACATAAGTGATTGTAATGGTAAATTTCTCAGAATCAGATCCCATCTACATAATTTCAGCAAATTTTCATTTTTGGGTGAAAAATTCCTTTATCTTTTCATTGCACCAAAATAAGAAGAATTGCGGTTAGTATAAAAACATAATGAAGAGCATAATCAATAATCAAATACTTTTTAATTCAGCAATATTTCAATGAAACATTTATGAATAGACACAAATGTAGCAAACTTAGATTAGCATGCAGGATTATTATGAGAATCATTTTGTGACACAGAAACCCTTGAATGTCTTAGAATGGTATCATTTCAGTACTCAGCTTTTATATTCTAGCATATTCAAAAAATAAATCGTTAGTTCTGATAAATTAAGAGTGTCAATGAGGGACCCAAAGCCCGTTGAAATTAAAGTGGTAATTAATACAAAATATATTTACAAATATGCTACAAAATCGCACTTCATAACTCAAAGACATTCCAAAATGTCTTATCACGCAAGATTGTTAAATAAGACAAACAAACAAACCTGTGCTAAAGGCACTTAAAGTAACACAACTTGTACACTCAGAAAATGAGGCAAAACACATTTGAATTTGTTCTAGTGTTTATGAGTGTAACAGCTGATGTTTATTTCTCAACTGTAAACAGCGTTAGAACTAGTGTGAGTGCTAAAGCTAAAGGATCTCAATGAGCCCTGTTTGGTTTACCAACATTCATAATATAGGCAACCTATTCAACACAAGAATCTGATCCAGTGCTTTGAAACGATGGCACAGGAATGTGATCCAAAGAGATTATTTTAAAGTTTAAACAAGGCATGTAATTCTGAGAGACTCTTCAGTTATGTTCATTGTTCAGAGCAAGACAAGTGTTTGAGATGTTTTAACTCTGCAATGACAAAAACTATGAAATTAGGAGAAGTTTTTCTGGCATGGCGTATGCATTTTTTCGCTAACACATAAGGAGTGTTTCAACAGCATGAGCTGTTCGCCCGTGGCTTCCTGCGCAGGTCAACAGTGTCTGTGGGCAGCAGGTGTTCTGCACGATCTTCAGATGACAGCACACGTCTAACTGCTTCTTCAAATGCAGTTGAGACATTAGTGGCATCCTTTGCGCTTGTTTCAAAGTATGGATATCCACCATTCTCTTGACACCACCTCTGAGCTTCTTCCATCGACACCTGACACTCACAATCTACTTTGTTTCCTAGAACAACAAACGGAAATTTCTCTGGGTCCCTGACATCTGCGTAGTATGCAAATTCTTTCTTCCAGTTGTTGAGGTTCAAGAAACTTTGATTATCATCCACACTAAACGTAAGCAGACAGCAGTCAGAGCCACGGTAAAAGGGTGTTCGGAGACTTCTGAACCTCTCCTGGCCTGCTGTGTCCCAGATCTGTAGAGTGACCGTGTGACCATCCACCTCCAGCTCTTTGTTTAAGAACTCTACACCGATTGTGTGGAATAGATGTGAATCAAACTTGTTGGAGACATACCGGTTCATGAGGGAGGACTTTCCCACACCACCATCCCCCAGCAGAATTACCTTTAACAAAGACGACTTGGTGGACATGATCAAGAACTTTCATAGGTTACCTCACCCATAGACCTGAAATGAAAATCAGAATTATCAAGTTTTGAAAGGCACGTCTTCTCACTTTGAAGTGAACTAAATGTAGGCCTACCACAGAAAAGCATTTAGTAGGATTTTTGTGAGAGGTGAGGTAACCGCCTGTTTCAGAGTAACCTACTAGCCTAAATACCTTTTAATGCCAGTGCGACATGAAATCAGCTGGCTCAGGTCAAAGTTAATGGTATCTTTGCAATAAAGTTCTGGGCCCAGACATTGTTCCTCACAGAAATAGTAATATTTCTGTTTAGAAATGTCCTATGACAGGAGCCCATTCATTGGAGCCCTGGAAGCGCTGATCATGTGAGACACATCTTCACGAATTGTCCTGTCCTCATAACTTAGTATAAGAAAATAATCAAACTCACAATGTAAGGAATCTCTGTGTAATCAAAGCTGGATTTATTACATCCTTATAACTTTTTTTTCAATACAGAATGAGACTGACAACGAACGAGTCTGAACATGTCGAAAAACTTTAGGAGATAACAGATTTACGAAATGTAAGCCTGGGCTGCTATTTTATAGCAAACATTTAATAACCAGACAGCGCTGTTCATGCCTTTACAGCAGAAAACATCTTGAAATACGACGTAACGTTAGGTTGAAGTCAAGCCCAATTTTACTCGATTGCAAAATTAATCAATGACAAGCTGAAAAACTGTTACAATGCGGCTGTTTTCTCGTCTTTAAGCAAATCGTAAAAAGTAAGGTAATGTTGTGGCAAGACATCACTTCAGTGTAACGTAGGAGAAAAAGAAAGTGGCGGCATTCCATTCAATCGCATGATCAAACCGGCAGATCTGAGACAGCGCCATCATTGCTTTAAATGTCCTGGCAATTTCTACACATTGTATTATGTACATTTAAAACATTTGTTGCGCAAGGAACATATACCGTTAGTGTAAGAATAATACATTACCGCTGAGAATTCAGCAATGAGTGTCGAAATGCTGCGCTAGCAGCGCCATTCCGTAAAGTAGCCTACAACCAGCATCTCCACTGTATGGAGCGTCTCCAAGACATGGCGCCCTGGGCTGGCCAAACAAGCTACCGAAGCTCATATGACCCAGTAGCTACTCATTTATAAGACATGTAACATGAAATAAGTTAATAAAACAACACTAAAATGAATGAAGTTAGTTTCATAACTGAGATCAACCTGATACAGAAAACAATGGCTGAAAGGTTCATTGTAAATAAATTAGATTCTCTTTTAAGTGCCTTTCCCCTTAATATTTGGTTGGCATGTGATATTAATTATTAACAGTCTCTGATTTATGACAGCGCAATCAGTGAGTCACTAACCAAATGTTGTCCCTAATAGTTGCACAAATTCTCTCGTGTACACAATCAACATGTCATTACATTATAAAGCTTACAGCTGGTTAGAACTTGTGCAAGAAGACATAATGTAATCTTAAAAATTACAATAATGTTTGCCTCGTCGTGGAATATCTAAAACATGGAATGTTGAAATGAACAGCTATACACATACCATGGTAATATTACAGTTTAAGTGATTTTTTTTTTGTAGGCTATAACTTGAATGAAAGCACTAAATCTAATATAAGGTTCAAGATAAGGTTAAATCTGTAATTTTTCTACACATATCATGTTAATTCTGGCAAATAGGCCTAACAACATGGCCTGTATAAAATATATTTTCCCATGGAACTTCCCACATTGAATACATCTTTTTCATTACAAATGTGTTCATGCTCAACATTGATGAGTGAGATATCTGAGTGCATAAAATACATTCTTTGGACTGAGGCATCCAAAGAATTCAGCCTTTGGACCCTATCTTGGGCAGATTACCAGGTCACATGATCTCTGCATGTGGCACACTTTCTGTCACATGTTTGCTGAGCCTAGACACAAGCTCACATTTAGCTCATACTGCATGGGATGTACTTCCCCTTTTTTGGGGTGATCTGAAAGTAACTTTACCGGTTCTCATGCATTCATTTACTGTGGTCAAAGTCATAAACAGAGTAGCAAAGATCAAACTCATGATCTCTGAAAGAGAGTACAGAGGAAATGGATTCAGAAATTACCATAGAGTAGATATTACGAGTCACAGTTTAAGTAATCTTTATTAAGAGATGGAGTAGTTAAGAGAAATTATGAACAAATGATGATGTATAAAGTTTGTGAAAGTGACAAGTGTTTAATAAATATATTATTGCACATATTCATAAGAATTTTCATAATTTGAATATATTATTATTTAGGGCATATAATCTGCATTACTAGTATTAAATTAAATAGCTTTAAACTTGATACAACTCAAAAATTTTCTAACAAGACAACTATCTAGAATTATTCTAGAACATGATATATTTAATTGCATAAACCTTCACTTTCAGATGAAAAAGATGATACATTTTTCATCCAATGGTTCATTAATAGGCGTGCATATTTATGTTTAATCAACAATATTCAGTCCCAAAAGTTGTTTGTAAGATATGGGAAAAAGACTAAATACATTTTACAAAAGTATTTTTGAGACTCATAGACTAACTCATAGATCAAAAAGAAATCTGCATAACATCATGTGTAAACCCTCAGTTGATACCCATTCAGGTCAAAATTAACTTGAATGCAAAAGGTATATTTAATGGTTATATTTCTTTAAAATAATTGTTTTGATAGCTCTGGCGCATTTGCAGTGTGTGGTTCCTGTACTGAAAACTGTGCATTTAAAACTATGCATTTAAATATGTGTCTCTTCTGGATCAAAACGGACCTGAATGCATTGTGAGGGTTCACTGCACCAAACTGAAGGCCACAAGTTAATCTGATTGAAAAATCTTTGCTTGGTTTAACTGTGCACAAAAAGGTCAAATAGTACTGTTGCTATTCATCTTTATTACAGTTATCAATACATACACACTTGCTCAAAGGCAATCCCAGCTGCTGTGGTACCACTGCTCTCCACAATTAGCACGTCATAAAAGTCATCGAATCATCATCTGCACTGCCACTCCGTACCCAGGATGTCAAGGACAGCGTCCCTCGTGAGATCTGTGTCACTCTGCAGTCCAAACCCTCACAGCGCCTGCAGCGAACTTTATTGGTGGGTGTCCCTTCCACCGCCTCTGGTAACTGATGCTCACTGATGCCCATAGTGGTGTAACCTTCCCTGAGCGGTCGAAGTTCCTCCCATGCCATTTCCTCCACAGACATCCGGGCGAATGCATCTGGAGTCAGGTGTCCTGATATAAGGCCCTGGCGCATGTGAGGGTTCTTTGGGTTCTTTAGGTTGGCCACCTTGCTCCTGATGCAGGACTTGTACTTAAGCTGGTTTCGTCCGTGAAGAGCATGAACGTGTGCTTCAATGTCATCAGCAAGAGCTTTGTGTTTGCTGATAAATTCTGAGTCTATTTGCTGATTTAAAGTAAGAGCCTGGAGAATCAGATGGACACATTTGGATCTCAGTGCAATGGAGTCAGAAGAAGTGCTGGGCTGATTGGTGTTTTGAGGAACTGAAGTTTGAGAATCTTTCTCTGTATCAGATCTACTATGTGATGCTGCAGTTAGAGTGAAGCTCTCTTCCTCACATTGTAGCTGATAGGATTCTGCAGCTTCTTTTGCTGGACAAGGCTGTTCCGAAGACAGTTTATTTGAGCATGCATCACATTTGTCCTGGTTTACATCCTTTGTTATATCATGTTGCTCTGTGTTACATGTAAATGCTTGATTCTTATTCCCCTTTTCATTTAAGTGCTGAGATCCACCGATTACAGAGGGAGTTTTCAAGGACACCTCAACATTAGGCAGGTCATGTGTGTCTAGTTCCTTGTCCTCCCACATGTCTTTGTTGTTACTTTCCAGCACAGATGAAAACTTGTACAACTTCTTCCATTTTGACAGCAAGCCCTTTGCTGTTGCTCTAGCACTCACAACTGGACAGAACTTAAGTAGTTTATAAAGGACCTTAACAATGTCTGTAGTCTGCATCTGCTCTAACGTGACACATGTGTTGTTCAGGTCTGTCAATAATATTATCATATCTTCATAGCTGCAATCTTTTTGCAGCTTCTCTATTTGTGTAGCATAATGAATTATCTCTTTAGTATTCATGACCTCTTTTACATTAAAACAACATTTCCGAGAAAAGTATGTTGTCCTTGGCTGCAGCAGCGTTTATCCTATATGCAGACATGCGTTTATAAGAAAAACTGCTGCAAAATATGAATAAAAGAAACAATTTATAAATTGCAGACTAACGAAACGCCTTTACCTTCAAACAAAGTCGTCTCTTCTTGCTAAAACATTTAACAGTACAACCCTTTTTTAAAGAGACGACTCGCAATCCTTCCGCCATGTCTGATATCGTTTATATGTAGTACCTCCATCCAATAGAGGGCGTAGTTGCGTAATTACATCTTCAAAATGCAGGCATGAAAAACTTTAAGTGAACCCTGTTTAGATTGCGAAGAAGTGCTTCCTTTAACGTTATTAAGATAGTATCTACGTTTTTTGTATTTTCATTAAAATCGTAATGTACATCTGTAACATTACTTTGTGTTATATTATGTACATTGTTATTAAATTACAAAAGTAATTAAAAAATAGTTACTGTCCAGGGTTTAATAGATTTGTCTCTCTTACTTTTAAGTAAGATTTACTTTTTTGTTTCTACTAAATCAATCTGACTATTTTGTTGTTGTTGTTATATTATTATTTTATGTTTTCCTCTCTTTTGGAAAGATGGTTTGTTTATTTAATTAATTTGTTTGTTTTCTAGTGGAGCAAATGGAAATCAATGAATGTGATTGCAGACATCCTTGCAGTACTAGTCTTGAAGATGATAGTCTTGGCTTTGATGCTGGTTAAAAAATAATTCTCACTTCCGAGATTTGCTTGAGAGCCTTATCTACTCTTATCTACCGGTGTCTCATGTTATATATATATATATATATATATATATATAAAATATGAGACACCTGTTCCAACCAGTATGTATACACACACACACACACACACTCAAACGGGCACAGGTAGGCCTACGCTATTTTCCATTTTGAAAAGTAATGAAAACTCTCACGGGGGCTTTGTTATATCCGGAATGGCTCATTGTATATGAGTGCTCACATAATAGAACAGCACAGTCTTTTGGTTCATAGGCATTTTTTTTTTCTTAACAGCAGGCGTAACCTGAGAGTACAATGCGATAAAACAAAGAATTTTAAGTCTTTCAAACTTGTTTTCTGTGTTACTTCCCACACAATTTCCTAGCTGTTTTGACGTTTGGGTGGAACTGCACCAACTCCCATGTATTCCAGTTCTCCTTTTCTTTTCTTTTCTTTTCTTTTCTTTTCTTTTCTTTTCTTTTCTTTTCTTAAGTCTGGGGTCCCTTACAAGGACAAAATTTGGTCCCACTGTTGTTGATATTTATTTTCTTACTCTCAACTTTGAGACTGAATGGAAATTTACAGAGCTTGTACTGTTATTTAGTTCACATACCACAAGAGGGGGATCCAACCTTAGATTTTATTCATGGTTCTGCGTTCAGACCCATGCGGAAATAAAACAAATACTGTCATTTCCTGCTTGCTCTCATGTGGTATTCAAGGCAGAGGTTGGTTTATGGGCACTGATCTACAACCAGATGTCTACAAACTAAATTCTACTCAGACGTCAACAAAGCTGTTGCACATTCCACTACAAAGAGTAGCATGCATCAACACGCCTGCACTTGCAGAAGGACATATTGTCATGCAGCTGCACTGCAAAACGTGGTAACCTGCAGTTATTACTTTAAAGAGATATTTCTACATCATTTAATGCATATAAAGTAATTTTAGTGTTATAAATGAATTTATTTAGATTGATTCAACAATATTAAATAATATTGTTGACTTAAATAAAACCAATTGATTTAGATGTTACATTTTTGTCACTGTATGAAACTGCATGACCTTTCCCCTTGAGTAACATTCTGCAGCCTGTTCAGATAACAGTGCACAGCATTTATTTCCTGTAGATTATTTTAACACTACTTTCATTTCCTCCAGGTTCTAACTCTGAGTCTTCAATGTACATTTCAGGATTATAATATTTAAACATATTAGCTACAAGTATTATGAGAAATGTAAGAACACTGCTGTTTGTTATTTATTCTGTTACAGTGTATTGTTCACTGGCAACTTGCACTTCTTGGATTCTTACATTATCAGTGTGTTAATTCCACTGTATTGTAAACACCATCCATTCTATAACCTATATTCAACTTTGTCCTGTCATTGTCATTCTAAATATGATGTCATAAAACCTTCAGTTAGTATTTTTTTGGATTGCACAGATTAGGTGTTTTTCATGGCTTCATCCAAAGATTATTGGGTTTCCAATTGACTATAAGAGTGTGCTTACACATCTATGTGGTGGAAAAATGCTGTAGACTTTAACCTTATTAAGTCAGATAAGACAGTCTAAATAGTTTATCCTGTGGTTAGCCCTAGATTTTGTCCAAGATTAAGACAAGGGTAAATCCATTGTTGTTGATGATGATGATAATAAGTGTGGGAACAGGAATAGGCCTACACACTTTAACCAATAGTATCACAATCTCACAGACTGAAACGTCATCTCTGACAATCCACAGCCTTTTTCCAATGATAATAAAGAGATCATTCTACATAATTTAACTCGTATGAAGTAGTTTTGTTGTCATAAATTAATGTATTAAGGTTGTTTCTTTCACTGTAGTATATGTTGAACAGTGACATTAAAGGGATAGTTCATACAAAAATGTAATTACTGTTATCATTTGCTCACCACAATTCCAAACCACATTTTTCCCAAACAATGGAACTGATTGGCTATACCAAACTCCTTCAAAAAGTCTTTTTTGTTCCACAAAATATCCTCTTTTTTATTTTACTGTGTCCATGATACACATATTGCATGTAATTACTATAGTAATAATAATGGAATTGCAAGCAACTAACCTTAAACCAAACCCAACCCTAATTAGATGTTGTTAATTAATATTACTCAGCACTTATTTGTGTAATTACACTTAAAAAGAACACCTTAAAATAAAGTGTAGCCAAATATAGAAGGTCATACAGGTTTGGAATGATGTGAGGGTGAGTAAATTATGACAGCATTTTTTATTTTTGGGTGAACTATACCTTTAAGTGAAAGCAAGACAGGGCCAGGCGGAAGATGATGAGGTTTAACTCTTCACAGGCAGATGTGGTGAGACAGGCTTCTGGTCCTACAGACAGACAGAGTGAGATGAGGATAGACTCTCGCAGGCAGATACTGAGTGAGACAGGAGGAGGGGAGAGAGCTGAAGCCCTGCTGCTATGAGTGTGACCTTGAGTGAAAGAGAAAAAGAGAGATTAATTGCTGAAATTTACTCAACACATTGCTCAGGTTTAAATTGGGCCCAGTTAATGACAATGATTATTGCTGTTGGCTACTGTTAGCTTGAGATCTGCAGTTGTATGGTTTATAATGTCAGTTCCTCCCTCTATAAAAGTCTCAAATGATTCTCTGTGCTTGTATCTGTACTGTTTATCCTGCAGAAAAACTAAACATCTGCCAAAAACATAAACACTTGCTTCCACATGAACATTCAGTCTAAACCCACACCAAGGGATAACTGTTTGTTTTGACTAGATTCCAAGAGTCTTGTTTAGGTTTGAACTGATAGGGAATTTTGAGCAATCATGAAATTTGGTGCAAATATTTCATGATAATGCCCCTGCTGTTGTCATTTTTAGCATGTTATCCATGATTTCTCTTTTAAGGCTGTTAGTGTAAAAGTATCTTTTTATTTTGTTTACATCTTGTCAAGGGTCTTCCATCTAAAATCTTCATATTTTTAAGTAGGTTCTGTAATCTGTAGAATTGTTTCACACCTTTACCACACATTGTGTAGGTGCCTTATTTATTTATGAGATTATTTATATAATGTAAAATAATAGTTATAATGTGTATTAGTACGTAAACACATACATTGTCATCTCAACATTTAATCTGTGCAGACTAACTACAAACAGTTCTGAGCATATACAACAATGAAATTACTACAGACTCACACATAAACACATCTACCCAAAACAGTCTTCCACTAACAAATAATTATAAAACACAGGAAAATGTTTCTAAAACTAGGTTAATTACCCTGGTAGTAAAACACTGAGCAAGTCTGAACTGGTCTCTTTAAGATTCTCTATTTATTCATAATGTTTCAGAATTTCATTACTATATGTAATATTCATCTGTAACAACAAACTGTTGGTGGTGCTAGCTCAATACAAGGCAAAAAACAACAAGTGGCAAATCTTATGTTCTGTAAAACACTTTGTTCTCAAAATGTGAGTGTCTCGCCGCCTACTCTAGATTTCACAACTGTCTGCATGTCTCCTTTTCTCCTCCCTCATCTTTATCTAGTCTGATCAGTGAGTTATTAGACATGTCAGAATTAGTTACTCTGCTCTAAGACTAAAAGAGTGAAATATGGAGAAAAGGAGAGAGAAAGTGCAGCCATAAGTGTGAGGGAAAAATTATTTTAGTGTAACTAATTAACTAAAACACACACACACACACACACACACATATATATATATATATATATATATATATGTGTGTGTGTGTATGTATGTATGCATGTATGTACACAGAGATCTGATATCTCATCATCAGCCAGTCTGTCTGGAATAACATGAAGAAACAGAACAAAATGAGACGAACTGTGGCAACGTCTCCAAGATGTTTCAAGAAACCTACCTGCAAAGCTACAGTACTGTTAAAAGTTTTAGGCACTTGTGTAAAAATAAATGAGGATGCTGTCAAAAATAATGCCATAAATAGATTTTCTTTATCCATTAACTTATATTAACTAAATTAAATCAACATTTGGTGTGAGCATACTTTGTGTTTAAAGCAGCTTTTGCCCTATGTGCACTTGCACAGTTGGGGACACTTAATTTCTAGCGATTATCGTCAATTTGATTGCACAGATACTATTTAAACTAAACTGAGCAAGACAATGACTTCTCTGAATTCAGTAATGAAATGCCCTTAACTGAAAATTGAGTGTTTAATCTTATTATTATACATTACTGACACTCTACCCTCCAATTTGATACTGTTAAGTGCTTTGATGCAATCTGTATTGTTAAAAGTGCTATATAAATAAAGGTGACTTGACTTGACTTGCACATAGTTTTTTAGGTAGATTTGCAGGTAGGTTTCTTGAAGAATCTTGGAGACGTTGTTACAGTGCTTCTGGATTTAGTCTGTCTCAGTTTGTTCTGTTTCTTCATGTCATTCCAGACAGACTGGATGATGATGAGATCAGATCTCTGTGTGGAGCACTGGCTGTTGTCAGACTCCTTGTGCAAACAAAAATCTCACTGGATTATTACAATTAATGGCAAAATGAATGTTTGGAAATGTAAACTGATACTTCCTACTAACACTATAACAAAACATAGAAATAACTGACTTAAAGCCATTTTTTAGCTGGTGAAAATGCTAGTGTTCTAATAATTTTGGCCACCACTGTATATATAAAATTTTACATACGCTTGATTCTTAATACTGTGTTGGATGATCCACAGCTGTTTTTTGTTTGTTTGTTTTGTGATAGTTGTTCATGAGTCCCTTGTTTGTTCTGAACAGTTAAACAGCCCACCGTTCTTCAGAAAAATCATTCAGGTGCCACAAATTCTTTGATTTTCCAGCAACTTTTATGTATTTGAAACCTTTCCAACAATGACTGTATGATTTTGAGATCCATTTTTTCACACTGAGGACAACTGAGGGACTCATATGCAACTATTACAAAAGATTCAAAAGGGTCTTTCTGAAGAACAGCAGTTTAACTGTTCAGGACAAACAAGGAACTTGTGAACAACTATCACTGTGGATCATTCAGGTAACAACACAGTATTAAGAATCAAGCACAGGTAAACTTTTTAATGGGGGCATATTAATAAATTCAACTATTATTTTCTCTTGTGGACTATACTGTATGTAAATGTCTTTTATGTCAGGTCAGTACTAAATAAAAAATAACATGCATAACATATGATAAAATATGGTAAAATAATTTACCATTACTTTGCAGATACTGCAAAGCAAAGTAAAATTTTAAGCACAACTGTATATACACTAGTAGTCAAAAGTTCAAAGCAAGCAGCAAATCAGCATGTAGAATGATTTCTGAAGGATCATGTGACACTGAATGCTGGAGTAATGACTGCTGAAAATTCAGCATTGCATCACATGAATAAAATACATATTAAAATATATCACAATAGACTGTTGTTTTTGTTTTTTATTGTAATAATGTTTCACAATATTACTGTTTTTACTTTATTTTTGTTCAAATAAATGTAGCCTTGGTAAACAGAAAAGACTTCTTTCAAAACATAAAAAATCATAATGTATATATTGTCTAGCAGATTTGTAGAGGAAGTGCGTTTTTCCACCTTCATAGTAACAGATTCCCTGTTGGTTGATCTGCCTGAATTTCTTACATAATATTTCAGTTAATGGGGGTGGGAGGAACAAAAAAGGGAGAAAGAAACAAATAGGAAGAGGGAGAGATTATGTCATTTCTAGGAGTTTTGATCAAACACCTTGCATTACACAAACATGTTGAAGAACATGCAAAATGACTGTAACTGTACATTTTCATATAAACAATGGAAAACTCCTTAAGTCAAGTTTATATTTCAGCTGATGTAGCGAGATGTTTGCCATATTTGGGAGCATGGCAGAATTAGGAAGAAGGGAATATGTGGCCAAATTCCACAGATGGTTTTTATAAAGTTGAGGCTGAATCATGAGAATACCAGCCATGACCTCTACTGTGCCTGTTTGAATGTATGAAGGAAAAAGGCAAAGATAATATTAAAGTGGTTAAAAGAAGCAAAAATGTCTCCAAGAAAGGAAAACAAAGTAATAGAATTAGATTGATTAATCAAACCTAGATTTGTAGTCAGATTTGTATCCATTTTATCCACAAATACTTGCTATATGAAACAAGTAAATAAAAACATGGTGTTAAAAATGTACAAGCTGTTAAAAGAAAAACAAAATATTTATCTAGTTAAACTTGACTTTCATTATTTTGCATTCTTGCATTCATTTTAACAGCTAGAGATAAATGATGGTCAAAAGAGGCCTCTCTTTTCACTGGTCTTCTTAACCATTTTAAAGAGGCTTTATACTCATACCAGTGCTGAAACAGTTTAACCAATTGTACACATAATGTTGCACTTCCCCTTTCCAAGAGATGATTGCAGAAGTGCTCAACTCTCAGCAAACCTTGTGACTGAAGGGAACTTGACTCAGTAGAAGAAGAACTCTTTTGGTACTGTGTGTCTTTCTTCCTCTTCTGTTGCTTCAGCTTGCACTGTTACAGTACTAACGCTGTTTTCATGTCCACATGCAGTAACTTAATAATATTCATAAGCCGTGGCAATAATATGTCTCTGGTCTGCCTAAAATCAAAGAGAATCGTTTTTGGAACCAGTGTAACTAAATGATACCAATGTTTTTGTTACTGAAGTCACAATTTTAATAAAAACCAGATAAAGGCTGAAGTCTGACTCAAGTGGGGAAGTTGGTTTGGATTTTTTCTTTAAAATGACATAATACTGATTTGAATGCTTTGTGCATTAGCTAGTATTAGCATTGTTATACCATAATGCATTTCTCCAGTTGTTCCATTATTCACTGAGGTTTTGTTTGAGAGACATTGTTGCATTGCTTTTAAGTTAATGAAAGCAGTAAGAAAATTGATGAAAATTGGGAGTTTTGCTGCATCTGCATCTGAAAGCCTCATTACTTAACACACATTCAGTGGTTTTGGACGAGTCAGTGAGAGGATGTGTTCTGCGAAAAACGTCCTCTTCAAAACTAATGACCAAATAACAAATCTCATTGTGTGTGAGTGTTTTTTCAGGGGCCTGCCTTAGATTTGACCATGATGTCACTTTGAAATCACAACCAAACACATATCATTCTTTTTCTTGAGCTGCACAAAAATGCAAACACACACACACACACACACACACACACACACACACACACACACACACACACACACAAATGCACACTTGTGTCTGGTGTCCAGTTGTCACGTAGAGAAATACCAATAAGGATCTGTTATCAGCAGACTGGGCGAGTGAATTTGATAAGACTGAATAGGGGAATTTCAGCTTTCTCACATCCTTATATAGCACTGATCTAGCAATGAGGAAAAGACATCACTAATCTAAGGTCACTTTTTGTGAACATGCAGGTTATAAGCATGCAAAGTGGACCTCTCACAGACCTCCATTTTTAACTCTCCTACTTTCACGTCGCACCATTGAGGGAGTACAGGGCCCCCAGCGGCATTGTTGAAGGTGCCACAATAATGCTGAAAGAACGCTGAGAAGCTGAATGTCTTAAATGTATGTTCTGTGTGTATAGCCCATCTGTTGCATACTTTGAGTTTTGTGTTTGCCAGGACGGCGCCAAAAGGAGCTTTGCATTTTTGCCAAGACATTTATAGACATCTGTTCTCTTCAGTCAGTTTTCCCGCTTGTTCACACCTCTCTCTTTCTGTCTCTCCTTGAAAATCACAAATACAGATGGACAGAAACACACTTGGACTGGACAGAATTAAGGCAGAATTGGGATGCCAGCTAACTTTAAACATTTGCTTTAACTTGCATTAATTTGGGTGAACATGTGAAGTTTTTGGCAGTAACACTTCACACTAAGGTTCGATTTATTCACATTAAATAATTGCAATTAAATGCATTAAGTATAATGAGGTCACTGTACACAAATGTATGTACAGTAATATTTCCATATATGAAATATATTGTCAAAATGAATCAGCAGTCTCTTCACTTTACACAGAACATTTAAGACATTAATAAATAAAAAAAATACTATTTACATGTTCACATTTAAAAGGGAAGTGTCAAAACAAAAGTACATTTCCCCATGTATTTCCAAAATTACCATTCTAAGTGTTGAATTTTGCATGTTTTATGAGATTTTTGTTTTTTTTTACACAATTTTCAGAAAGTGACACTCTACATACAAGCACTATCTAAGGCAGAATTGGGATGGCAGCTAACTTTAAGCTTTTGCTTTAACTTGCATTAATTTTTGTGAAGGAGTGACCAGTTTTCAGTGGTTACGCTTTACAATAAGGTTCAATTTGTTACAATGAATACTACTTTTAAAGTATTTATTAATATAGGTTCATTTTAACTTAATTTTAATTTTAAGTGTATTTTGAATAATAGTATATTACAAATTAGCAGTAGCCTATGTTATTAAATGCTTTTATTATTCATTATTTCATTGTAAAGTGTTGCTGTTTCCTGAACAGCAGCAGGGAATAGTAGAAAGATATGTAAAATCATAAGGCTTTAGAAACAGAACAATTCATTTCCATTTGAAAAGACAAGAATATGGGCATAGAATCGGCTACAGGACATAAAGACTATTCACAGACTCCAGTGTATGAGTCCAAATGGCTTTATATTTGTTTGGAAATAACAACCTAGTTCTACTTGGCATTTTGTTGTAATGAAAGGATTACTGGATCATAATCTCTATAAATATGCATAACAGTATGCTGGAGATTCAGTTTTGTGACATAACTGCACCGAGGATTGTAAGACTCCACTCACACACTGCCGGGTGAGAACAAGAGAGAAGGCAATAGAGTTGACGTCAGTGGAATCTCTGTCTCTAATATGTAGGACTCACTTGAGGAATGTTTGTAATTATAGACAGCACTAGCTCTAACCTCACTTCTGGCTGCTGCTGTTTTGGAATTGAACTTTTTGAACATTTTTTGCATGATATCTGGGGGCCTCTATTATGTAACCACAGCTTTGACTGTTGATTCAGCTTTCGAGCCTGCATACAGCAACATAAGTGTCAGACAGCATCTTTTTGGCCAAACCGATGGTGATCAAGGAATTTTGAGTATTTTGGGAGGATGTCAGTAGTTCCTCTAAGAATGTGTTCCAGCAGCAAAAACATTTCCTCGCTAAAAGACGTAGGAGGAAACTAAACATTCTATTGGTTGATTTGACATCAGCAAGTGTGTCTGTCAACATGGTTGTTGATAGATATTTTGAATAAAGCGTTAAGATGTTTTGGTGTATAGTACTGTAAGTCATTCACCAGGTAGTTTTTCACTCTCTTTCAATCTGTCATTTGTCTCTCTATCGTCTGCTCTTTTTCTCTGGCTTAAAGCTCTGTTTACAGGCCGTAGTAACAGCTTATCAGGTCAGAAGCGATTATTCAGGGACAGTGGGTGTATCTGTGTTCAGCTCAGTGTGATCTTTGAACTTTTGGCATGTTGATTTTAGGTGAGCCTGCCAGAACAAGATGAGCTTCTAAGTGTTTTAAAACATACACCATTCTCATAGACCTCAATACTTGGAGTACTAAAATTCATTTTACGAGTAGATCGATGACATATAACAAGCATATACTGTATATTTACATTCTACGTTGCGTTCTTGAATTGATGCCTATGAAAGAAAAAGCACAAGTGAGTGTTTATTCACAAATGAATGTGCAGGAGCAAAATACAAAAATAAATAACTCTATTAAATAATTACAGTGCAATGTGGGGGAAATGATTTTTACATAATATAAAAACAATAAAAAAAATTCACATTTAATTACAATAAGGAATATCTCAATATATGTATTTTATTTTTAACATGCTTATGGTCAAAACATTATTTCAATTTGTCTTTCCAAGTGACTTCACTGAAAAATCTGACAGCAAAATCTCAAATTTTCAGCTTGCGATGCACAGACTCTGCACTGGTTTCTTCCTACTGATTACATTCCACTATTCAGGCATTAATCTTAATCCACTCATAACCCAGGCTAAACACACCTAATACTGTATAATGCCTGTGTATGGCGTCAGTTCTGACCTTCTGACAGTCTTTGCAGTGCAGTACTATGGCCAATACAGCTCTCAGCATTGCTGGCATTTTTTGCATGTCAAAACAAAGTGGGAGATTACAATTGACAAGTCTGAGCATATTTGTGTGTAGATTTTGTGGGTGTAGATTCCTGAGCCTCAGTGTGTAGGACTTTAAAAGGTTTTTTTGTTAGTTTTTGAATGGAACATTATCACACACTGCAGTTTCCTCCTTGTTCTAACCTACAATGTGTTAGCAAGTGCTAAACATTTTGCACCAAAAATATCTTGTTACATTGTTACATAATTTATTGCAGATATCGTCACTTAAAACAGACAAGATGAACTTGTGCATGCATAAAATGTATACATGATATTTCTGCACTTTTGCAAGGAGACAACGACTTGTTTTCTTCCATTTTCAATAATCTGAAGACAATGAGAGATTTATAAGCATCATTTGTCAAGTCAAGTCAAGTCACCATTATTTATATAACGCTTTTTACAATGCAAATTGTGTCAAAGCAGCTTTACAGTATTAAACAGGGAAATAGTGTGTCGAAATAGTGTGTCTTTCTCCTCTGGCCAGACAAAACCAGCAGTTTAAATCTAGGCTGCAGCAGAGTCAGATTGTGCAGAGGACTCATCTGGTTCCTGTGGTCTTGTCCCATTGGCTGTCTAGGACTGTGGTTCCCAACCACGTTCCTGGAGGCCCCCCAACACTGCACATTTTGCATCTCTCCTTTGTCTGATACCCATTTCAGGTCTTGGAGTCTCTACCAATGAGCTGATGATCTGAATCAGGTGTGTTTGATTAAGGAGACATGGAAAACATGCAGTGTTGGGGGGCCTCCAGGAACGTGGTTGGGAACCACT
>JAFVLL020017521.1:0-24651 GCA_021397915.2 Tor tambroides
TTGATGTTACACAGCAGCGGCCAGTAAGTTAGGCTTTACATATAAATTGTGGTTGGTGTCCAGAATGTTACACTTTATATTAAGTGGACAGTTCCAGAGGAGTTACCATGTAAGTACACTGGTATTACAGTGGTGCACCAACTCGAGATCCAACTCCTCCCACTTTATATATCCCTAAACCTACCCGTTTCCACCCCCTGGATCAAATTTTTCCAATTACTGTTATACATACTGTCGTTACAAGATGTAGTTATATAATTCCTGTTACACGAGTACTTAGTGAAGTGAAAAAAGTGTTGTTACCAATGTCCTGTTACACATTTGTACTTACACATACCATTCTGAGTGTTGTTACATGTGTGTAGTTACAGAAATATTACAGCTGTAGATACTATGTATCAATATGTACTTACACTGTGGTTACATACTACGTATACATCTAGTTACTATGTAGGTACACAGGTATTAGGGACACTTAATATAAAGTGGGACCTTATTATCTGCTAAATGCCACTATAAGACATGAAGATATTATAGACATTAGCATCATGATTTTCATGCTGTTGTACTGAAGGTGCGTTCACACATTGTCATAATTACTGCAAATTTTTGATGACAACCCAGACATTGTACTTGGCAACACTATTGATGCCAAATATGTTTAATTCATAGTCAACCACAATAAAGTAACAGTCATTATGCAAATGCTTTATTAATAAACTTTATTAATAAACTCCCCCTTTGTTTTACATTCTCTGGACCTCAAACTAGACTTTGTACAAGGCTGCCTCTAAATGTGATAACGGGGAAACGTTATCTTCCGTGGTGGCTGTGAATGATTAAGCAGTTTGTGTAAACCACTCTCTCTCTCTATTTCTCTCTCAATTTTTCTGTCCCTGCCATTTAGGTCATACATTAACCTTTTTTAACAGTTTCTGATTAGACTTTTTTTATACACTATAATCATATTTTCCCTCCTTCTGTTCTTCTTCTTCCTACACTATACACTGTACTCTGCCAGCCACCCCTCCTCTCTCTATCTCTCAGTATCAGTTGGTGATTAAGTATTGATATCAGTCTCAAGTGTCTCATATGATACCAGCCAAGCGACAGTACCCACACACACACACACACACACACACAGTCATACACACAAATACAGTACAATACTACCCTAAAATTACAAGTAAATTTTAAATTGTGATCAAATGCTAAAGGTCCTAAATCAGATCTTTTGGTTTTTAATTTTGCTACAAGCATGAGATTACAGATATAATTGTGTGGATTTACATTATACTTATTGTTATTTGTAAATGTGATCAATAAATAATTCTGTGTATGTAAGTAAGTAAGTAAGTTGCCTTCAAGTTCACACAGGTGCTCTAGTAGAGTCACTACAGGTGTCGGTCATCACATTTAACTATTAGACAAGTTCCACAACATGGACGGTGTATCTCATTTCGCTCCCTACTTCCCTATATGTCTGACTTTACATGAAAAAAAAAGAAAGTTCATAAAGTTTTGAAAGTTTGACGTCAGTTTTATTAAAGGTTGTTGTCAGTAAGTTTTCTTTTGAAAGAATTCAATATTTTATTCAGCAATGCATTAAATTAATCAAACATGACAGTACACATTGTTACAGAAAATTATATATCTTATATTATATACAACTTTTTCCAACATTGATGATAAATGTTTCCTGAGCACCAATTAAGTATACTAGCATGGTTTTTCAAAGATAATGTGACACTGAATGCGACTAGATTAATGATAGCTGAAAATTCAGTTTTTAACATATTTAAAATATACACTCTAAAAAATGCTGGGTTAAATACAACCTAGCACTGGGTAAAATATGGAAACCCAGCGATTGGGTTGTTTAGACCCAGCGGTTGGGTTACTGCCCAGAAGGTTGGGTTAAACATTTAACCCAACTGTTGGTTGAAAACAACCCAGCATGTGTTCTGTCCAATATTTACCAAGCACTGGGTTGTATATAACCCAGCATTTATAGAGTGTATTATTTTAAATTGTAATAATATTTCACAGTATTACGGTTTTTATTTCAATCAAATAAATGATGCCTTAGTGAGTATAAGAGACTTATTTAAAAAAAAAATATTGGTAATGTCCATTTAAGATTATTCAAATTAATAAAATTACAAATACAAAAATACAAATGGATGCATTTTTAATCTTACTCTCTCTTACTGTAGGCTGTATTAAATAAATAGGTCATCATTCAAAATGAACTTTCAAGATGAATTTGTTTCTTTATCAACATCAATAGATTTGAAGAAATTTAGCATTACATCACTGGCTCACCAATGGAGTGAATAGGTGCCTCTGTAGTGAATAGGTGCCGTCAAAATGAGGAGCCCTGTCTCATGAAAATGCGTATCAAGAGCAAATTTTTTTTTTGTATTTTGTGTGCTATTTGTACACAGAAACTGACTTTGGCGTGCATACGATACACACTTTTTGGCGTACATATAATATGCAGATTTTGCATGCATATGATACTCACTTTGTTGTATAATACGCATCTACCCCACATCCCTAAACATAACCATTGCATATCATATGCCCCCCCAAAGTCAATTTCTGCGTATAAATAGTACGCCAAATAGAAACACAAAATAGTGCCATTGAAACACACTATCATGAGATCGGATTAGAATGAGAGTCCAAACAGTTGACAAAAGCATCACAATAATCAACAAATAATCCACACGACTCCAGTCCATCAATTAACATCGTGTGAAGCAAAAAGCTGTATGTTTGTAAGAAACAAATCCATTATTAAGGTGTTTTAACTTTATAACCGTCACCATAACTGGACACCCATTCATCTCATGTACATCTCAGATGGCTTGAGTACATTTTAAGCAAATTTTCATTTTAGTGAGAACTGTTTTTTAAGGCTGAAAGACAATAGAAAATACATTTTTAGACAGAGAATTGCGATTGAGACTTTATACATTTGTGCTCCTTACACATAAAACTAAGCTAGCACTAACGCAATGAGTGGTAAAATACTACATTTCAAATGAGTATTAAAGTAATATAATGCATTGAAGTATAGGGTTGAGGAATGAGGGTCATTCCTCCCTCTCAACAACACTCAATATAGCAATGAAGAAAGAAAAGGAAAGATAAATATGCAAACTGAACATTGACACTATTTATACTAGCAAACTGGACATGGAAAACAGGTGAGCATAATGAAGCATGGGTGAATTCCAATTTGCATAATGTCAATACTACAGTATGCCACAAAAATGATTTCCAAGACATGAAAACTCATGTCTCATGCATGCACTGAAGCTGTGCCTAATGACAAATTTAATTTTTGACTAAAATTAAGATATAAATCATATCTTATCACCAAGCAAGGTGTAAACAAATGTGCAGCTTTAGGTAACCAAAAAAAAGGAAACAAAAGACATCAAACTGGCTGGAGGATCTCTCAGTCATCAAGAAATCTCTACCCATTATCTTAGTCAATACCTCACTTATACACACAGATCTATATCTAGTAATACCAGTTTCATAAAACACTCAATCTAAAATAATCATTTCAACCTACTTACTGTACTGACAACAAATAGCTAGGATAGAACTAAAGAGAACAGTCACAACTTTCAAGCAACTTAATGTGGGCTCCAGCAATGAAATGTTATTTTTCTCCAAAAATTACAAATTCTGTCATTATTTAAACAACCTGATGTCATTTCAAATCCATATGACTTTCATTCTGCTATGGAAAGCAGGTGTTAAGCAGGATGTTCTCACTGATTTTTCCATATAGCCTATACAGGGAATGGTGACCTGGGGCTGCTCAAGAAATGACAAATACGCAGCATGAAAATATAATCTAAGTAGCTGTGACTTGTATATTTAAAATCTTCTGAAGTCATACAATAGCTTTGTGTAAGGAACAGACAGTAAGGAAGTATTTGGAATGGTGAATTTTGTCAGATTTGGAGCTTGGAGGAAGAAATCAGTATAATATGATGACTGGATCTCAAACATTTCTTGTTAAATTATCAATGTAGAAAACGATTGTGCTACATTTTCATATTTCATATATATTTGTCAGTGTTCTTTGATAGAGAATTCAAAAGATCAGCAAATCTTTTATAACATTTTAAATGTCAAAGCCGCCATTTTTGATCAATTAAATGCATCCTTAATTGCTGAATAAATGTATTATTTATATTTATACAACAGTTCTTTCTGGTCCTTGAATCTGATTTGCTGATAAGAGTGTGATATTCTAGTGATAACAGAACTCCAACTGTTTCACGTTTGTTTTACTCCACTTGCAGTATTTCTCACAGCATCATGGTGGACGCCAACAATAACTGATCTCTCTCTGTATTTCAGTCTGGTTTCAGTTCACTTCTGTCTTTCTTATTTTCTACTTTTTTATTCTTAGGCTTTTATATTTTATTCTTATTCTTAGTGTTGAAAAAGAGATGTTTGTTTAACATGTTTGAGGAAAATATAGTGTTTGGACAGATCCAGAAGGAGAATGGTTACAAGAGGACTTAATGGTTACAACCAGTGATTATCGTTGGATGGACAAATAGAGATTACAATGCTTTGCTTTCTAGGTGTTGGCAAGACAATCCCAGGAAACCTTGAGCAACTTTGGATGTAACTGTCTGTAAATGACTGTTCCTAGTAGTTATATTGCAACCATGGAAAGGTTATTGTCTATAATAACATTTGGTGAAACTTGTAAAATCTTGTAAAGTCATAATGTGATAGTCAGCACAGGAAATGTTTATACGTCACACTTAACACACAACCCATATTTACCCTAAAAAAAAAAAAGCAAATAGCATAATGTTATAAATATCTACTATACCTGACTAATCTTGCTAATCTAACTTTGGTGCATATACTGTAAGTAGGGCACAAAGGGTTTGGACCAATTAATGATGACTCTGAGTAATGGCATGCAAGGTAATTTAGATAAAAGACAGAAACAAATGGTTAGGATTTTGCATTAGCCAGTTATCCCTGGCGGACAGATGCCATTCTAGGAGTAACTTAATCATTCAAAAGTAGCCATGTATGATGAAATTGTGTCATCTCTTGACATCAAGATAATTGCCACTGAGATGAATGGAGATGCTAACGGACTTTGTTATTATAGATGTCTACGAACCTATCAAATACCACACCCTCGTACAAAGAAAGAACACTGGCAATTCCAGTCTGCATTTAGTTTAACAGGTCAGAGAACTTAATTCTGAGTTAAAGACTTAATTATTAAGGTGTATTAATAAGCTGTGACAGGGAATTTTGGTACCACGTGAATCAGTGAGTAGCTATTTTAGTTCATTTAATTACAGTTTATATGTTGAGGTTGTTTTCTGATATTTGGTGTGTGTATAAATGAAATAAACATTTAACACCTTTTTTTCCTTTATGGAGGCATTTTTTCTATCCATATGAAAATTTCATTCAGCATGCCATCCATTTCTGTCCAATACTTAAATTATCATCAAAAACAACTTCATTTTAGCTACATATTCAACAACACTTGCCTTGAGATTACGAGTGGTGATATCTGACAACTACAGCTCACTGCAGTGTCTACAGAGGCATTAAACCCATAATTAGGAGCCGCACTGGGCTCAACTGTCACCACAGCTGAGCCCTTCAGTTTTCTAGGAATCATTATTTCTCAGAAGCTCAGATGCAAAGTGACGTTGTCTTTATAACTAAAAAGGCATAACAAAGGTTGTACTTCCTGGGATATCTCAAGAATTTCATCATGGAATTATTCCTAACTGTCTGGTATAGGTCAGTCACAGCATCTGACTCCAGCACATTGTACACTCAGCTAAGGAAATCATTGGCTCTGCCCATTTGGACCACGATTCAGAAAGCGAGCAGTCAAGATCACCAGCAACCCCATGCATAATCATATTCTTCAGTTGGTGCTCATTTTAAATACCTGGGGGCACTTTTTTTTATCATTTCAGTCACTTTTTTGACCCTTGTATGCACGTCTAAAGGTTTGGGTTCTAAACTGTGTAACACCCACAGAAGCACTGCACAGAAATATGAGCCGCACCAACTGAAGAGAATCATCAATGATTCAAACACAATCCTCATGTTCTATTTCTCTCTCTCTCTCACTAACACACACACACACACACACACCACAGACACAAAGACTTCATTGTCCTGTGCCCATCTTCATCTAAGAACTATGAAGTTTTGGTGGAAAGTTATTGTTTATTTCAGAAGTTCTCATTTTTGTGCTTTGCCTATTTTAGAGAGTACATTTAGTGGGTTACTTCAGTTACTGTAGTTATTAACTAGTGATAATTAACTTTTAATAGGCTAAGTATTGTGAACGGCATCTTTATTATTAGAAAAGAACAATTCGTTTTCCAAATGATTTGTTTTTCGAACATTAAGCCACTATTACGCACTCAAACAGGCTTAATAGCCTATTGTTCGTGAGTATTGTTTAATTGACGTTAAAGGTGGAACGATGTTATTATCTTAAGAAGTTGTCTCAATGATCTCCGTCAGTCTTTATCGTCATATTTATAGCACAGCTCTGCCTAAATAGAAGCGCCGTGATGACGCACCTCCAATGCAAATATACCTGTGTTGAAAGAGCAAACAACGCACCTGACGCTTCCCAGGGGATTTGAGGGAAGGCCGAGGACTGTCTATTGTTCTAGCGTTTACACTGCTATGGCTGGACCACTCCCTGCAGTGACTGTGAATTGAGGTTTCGCATATCCCGCCCTCCCTGGAGTTCTGATACACAACGCCCCATCTCTTAGCCATTGGGAAAACCACCTCGCCTGTTGTGGCAAACGGGCAGTTTTAACCGGCCAACACCATTTGTGGATTTATGTAAAAGTGTCAGAAGCTCAGGAGAGCGAGGGGACGTAAATTTCACAGACGTTCGGACACCGATCTACCGGGTTCACCTGTACAGGTAAGCAGCGAAGGGCGGCGTTTCGGTTTAGAAACAGGTGTTACGCGCAACATTGAGTGCGGACTTCTCTACTTACAGGTAGCCTAGGTGTGTCCTTTGGGTTCTCTGTTATTTTGCGGAGACGGCTGACATTTAAAGTTCTCGCACTGCTGCATGTGACATGTTTTGAAGTCTCGGTGGCCATTTGGAACTGCTCGCTTTCGTGGTGTGGTTTTTATGTAATAGCCTACTGTATCATGATGCGATCCAGTACCTGTCACATGATGTTTTTAAATTGTTTCCTGAAGACTGAGGAACAAGTGAGCGTTTGGGACGTGATCTAAAGATTTACCTGCTCACTTTTACCGGCCCCATTCATCAATATTTAACCGGCGAGCGATAGTTTAGCAGGGGGCACCTTGCAGTAGGCTAGGACTGACATTCAATTCCTATTCAACATCCATCTAAAATAAACCAAAATAAAGAGATAATGTAAGTTTTGATTGAAATCTCTCTCCCAGGTCTCCGTTATGTTTTCATCTGTTATCATCATTTTCTTGTAAAGAATAAAATTTTTGGATAACGGGTTAAATATGACTGACTTGGCCTGTGACAGGTGTGATGTAGCTATATTTACTTAATGAAAAAAATGTTTTAAAACTCTAAATTGAAATACGTGTCAAGTCCTTATATAGGCCTACCTATATACTGTATAATTATACAATTTGTAGACCTAGTCCTTAAAGATGTCCAGTCATTTAACCAGTGAAAATTACTAAAACAAATGTATCCTGGATACACAAAACTGTACACATTTTTTTCAAAATAGAAGTATATATTTTTTTAGATTTAAAATAGGGTTTTCTTAGTGTTGCTCCATTTGACTTGAACAAAATGTGCCATTTCATCAAAATGTATTTAAAAAAAAAAACCTTAATGACCTTGATGGGAGTTTAAAGGGGTCTCTGTTTTATGGATTTCTTGTCACATGACAACAAAATGGCTACCTGCATGCATGGTTATGCTACACTGATTATTCAGACAAAACGTTTTCAAAAATTAATAATATTAATACTATATTTAAAATTAAACAAATAAAAATAAAAGATTATGCCAGACTACTTATGCCAACATTTAACTTAATGAATCCAGGCCAAAAAATAAGCATGGTCAACCTAGATGAATGCAATGATAATATTGTTAATATTCATTTAGGGTTTTTCCTCAAAATCAATATCATATGTGAATTACATCCTCCAGTCCCCACTTCAGTGCTGGATGAGTGTCCTGTTTAATATAATGCAAATAAAATAAATAAAATAAGAATAAAAAATAATATTAACAACTCCCACCAGTTATCATACAGCTCTCATTCATTTTTATCAATCTAGTCAAGCATTATGGATATTTAATGGGCATTTAGTAAATGTGTTATGTGTGTGGGGGAAGGGAAGATCCTGTTTGGCCAGTTTGAAGTCTGTTCCTCCATGAGCGCCTGTTGTTTGGACTCCACCTTCCAGTCTGCTGTCGTGATACCTGTGTGTATTTATTGTGATTTTTTTCTGAATAGAACTAGGATTAATCAGAAAAGGTGTAATTGCAGAAGTCTAATGGCTGGGTCTATGATTTTGTATATATTTTTTTATGGACAGAGATTATTCCTTAACTCTTTGTGTGAGATATTATTGTCATACACACCAATCCTATCTATTTTCCATGACATTAGGATTAGTACTGTAAGATATGATCAGCTGTTTTGTCCTCTTGTGAATAGAGGACATCTTTTCCTTGAAAAGGATGTGGCCTAGTGGGTTTTGCATTTCTTTGCATATTGAAAGTCCATTCGAACTCGCCGACCACACGCAAAGCATCCATTAGCCAATCGCTTATTCTCACTACGTCATTCTTTCCAGGTATGTAGTGTCTTCAGTGGGGGTCTTAGGTGGGGGTTTATTCATTAAGCTCTGAACTGAATTGTTAAAAAGCACAGTCTTTTTATAACGGAAGGTCCAAGAATGAGTTTGCTACTGAATGTCTGTAGTATTTCATTTGCGCAGCCATAGTGAAACATTAAAGATTTAGATCAAGTTCATTTGTTGCCTAATTTAGCAGAAAAATGCCTGTGACGGTCAGTTCACCACTGTTGATTTTATGAATCATGTACCTTTTATTCAGTCTTAAAGTATCAAAAATAAAACAAAAGGCACATAAACGCCTTGTTTAGCTTATTTTCATGAACAGGGAAATCCCCAACTTTGGTTAGAGAAACCCAGATACCTCTAACACACATTCACCCTGATCACACCATGTGAGTTGTTTGGATTTGTTCTGAGATTGTCTAGGCATTCATTATCTCTTATCAGCTATCACAATCATAATGTGTCACGTGACCGTAGAGCACGTGTTAATGTGACAAAGTCTTGAAGGCATGTAAAATGCCATGCTGATAACATCAAGTTATGTGTTCTTGTAGATAACCTCTCCCTCACTCCTAGAAAATTCCTGTTTAGTCGATATAGTCTGACACATGCACTATTTAAATGTAAAATTCAGTGTTTCTCTTAAAAATATGTTACTGTAAGATGAGAATAGTGCTAAATCAAAAATGCCTTTAAATAAAATAACGTTTTCATAAAATTATTCATATTAGTCGAAACTTTTGGCTACAACAACCAAACATGGGTGTTTGTTCACTTGTTATTAAGGAAAAATTGAATGCCATTTTTAGATAGACTGATTGTTTAATAAACTAATTAGACTAATAAACTGAATTGATGTTTTTATTTGTCTCGATATATTTACTTTTTTATTTCTAATATTACATTTTTTGTACCATTTAGATCACACAAACTATAATGACCACAATATTTATCAGTATTTGTATTTTACAAACAAGTATATTATGTTTTATTGTGGTAGTCTAATGATCATATAGTTATTATTGTCAAAAAGCAATTTTGTATCATCATAAAAAAGAACAACGCCTGATTTTGAATGCGGAGCAATGCGTTATAAAATAAGTTTACAATAGTCTGGAAAATAATCAGTAGCTTAATCAAGAGAATAAATTTTTATCAGGTGTTTTTTGTGTGGCAGCCTAAACAACAGTGTGATCACATTATCGGCTTTATCGTTCATCTCAGCGTTTTCCATGTGTTTAATAGCGAATGATTCTCCTTTCTGATGGGCAGGAAACCTGAACCACCCATTAGTAACACAAGCTATGACGTTGCTAGGGTACAGCTTGACTCTGGCAGGGTTGCCATGGCAACCGTCAACAGTCTGGTATAAAAAAGTTGTAATAGTGATAGCCCACCTGAAACTGAGAGAGCCAAATGGTGGAAGGGTCACGTTAGAAACAACAGCCGTCATTTAAAAGCAAGGGAAATGGGAAATTTACCTCAACAGCTGGCTTATATGGCCTGGGAAACATACCTTCTTAGGTCTCCTTGTTCTCCTCACTGAAGATTCACTGTGTCTGAATGTGAATACCACTAAACACTGTTTGTTATTTACAGGTAGAGGTTTCATAGATTTATTTAATCACACTTGACATTTAAGGACAGTTATTCTAATTTGGGGAGCGTTTTGTAAATCTTAAATACAGCAGCAACATTCATAGCTTCCATTTTTCCTGACAGGGACATTTTGTTTCTAGGGAGGGTTTTTCCATGCAGCTTTGTTGTTTTAGCAATCTGAGGGATGAGAAATGTGGCAAACCTCATTTGAATGAATGCCCAAATGAAGATACAATTGTTTGTCAATTTATAAACGCAGACCACACAGGGTCCTGTCTGTCCTAGAGAGAATGTAGAGAATAAAGAGCCCCCTTTCCTTTGCCTTTTTGTTCTTTATGTGCATCTTTGTCTTTCTCCCCTCACACAATGACAGACACCTGTTTATTGGATCCCCAGACACATGGTCCGTTGTAGGTTATGTTCTTTAATTAAGGTGTGAAACTAAAGAGATGCTTAAAGATGAAAGTCGAGAACACCAAAGCCTTAGGGATTGTTTAAAACATGCTATTAATATCTAGGGCTGCTGTATGCAGATATTTCTAAAAACAGTGCTAAACTGGTCATTTTAATTGATTTATTGTATTTTTAAGGCACTAACAACTACAAATATTTAATTAACATGTAATTAGAATAGTCTTATGACTTACAAGCATGAAATGTTAAAACAGAGATTTAATGATTTAAACTTCAGTAGCTAAAAACAATGTTAGATTTGGTAAGTTTGAGTCACTTCCATGAATCAGTTCAAACTGTCTCTCAAGATTAATTTGTGTCATTATTTGTTCTTTATTTGCATATTCTTTCTTGTGTTCAACTGGTTGAAAAGAGTGTGGGAAAACCTGCTTCAATTATTCTAAACAATCCTAAAGAACATATTTGGGAAAACAAATATTGGACAACCCATAAATGTTTCAGTATAGTTGGGAGCACGATGAAGCCATTTTGTGTGAAATTTGTGTGTAAAGGTGAAGTGACTTGAAAGTGTGTGTAAGTGTATGTTTGCAGATTGTGCAGTGAACTTTGCTCGCTGTATTAGAGGAAACAATCTACAGTGTCATAGGCCCACACATACTACCTCAGTCATGACGCACATTTTCTCAGACACACAGAGAACACAGTGTGTCTTGGACCAGCGGACTGAATCAGTCACTGATTCCAAATGCTATCTCTTTGTATTTGGGTTCAAATGCTTGGTTCCTACAGCTAAAATGAATTATTTAGATTTAAAAGATTTGTACTTTTATGCCTATGCAAAGGCTTTGTTATGAAGCTGAGGCTCAGGTGAAAGGTCAGAGCTCATAACATTTACAAACACATTTTACAATCATTAACAATAACAGTTATTAACAACTATTATTTTCCAGCTTTAGCTCATGCAACAGTAGCCTACATAATATGAGTCTAAAGGTTGCTAATTTGAAAAATTTGTGTAAAAAATCTCTTGGTCATTCTGAGACTGTTAACAGCTAAAAGGTGAACACTACCATTTATTCCATTTATTGTTTTGTGATAACAATTGCACTACAATGCTAACAAAAGACCACAATGGACTTTCAGTTTGGGTATATGGTTGTTTAGCATTGCTAATATTGTAACAGGCTTCAGCTGTGCTTTTATGGATGCTAAAATGCTAACAAAAGTTTTGATGGTAATACTTTATTTTAAGGTCCAATTCTCACTATTAACAAGCCATTAACTATGACGTTTGCCTCAATAAACAACTAATTTGTTGCTTATTAATAGTTAGTTAGGTAGTTGTTAAGTTTAGGTATTGGGAAGAATTAGGGATGTAGAATATGGTCATGCAGAATATGTGCTTTATAAGCACTAATTAACAGCCAATATGTTAATAATAGACATGCTAATAAGCAATAGCGAGAATTGGTCCCTAAACTGAAGTGTTACCGTATTGATTTATGTAGTTGCTCAGTACAAGGGTCAGTGAATGATGAAAGTATCACTAATCATTTGTTGTCTTTCTTTCTGCAGTCATGAAGGCTTTTTTCCTGCTTGCCACATTGCTGTGGTGTTTAGCATCAAGTTTCTCATGGGCAGCTAAGATCGTGGTAGTTCCTCCAATTATGTTTGAGAGCCACCTGTATATCTTTAAGACCCTGGCTTCTGCTCTTCACGCCGAGGGCCATGACACAGTCTTCCTGATCTCTGAAGGTCGCGAGATCCCGCCTTCCAACCATTATCGTCTCCAGCGCTACCCTGGAATCTTTAACAGCACCTCAGCCGACGACTTCCTCCAATCAAAAGTTCGCAACATCTTCTCAGGGCGTCTCACAGCACTGGAGCTTTTTGACATCCTGGACCATTATTCTCAAAACTGTGATGCTGTTGTTGGGAGTGCTTCTGTCATGGAGCAGCTAAAACGTGAACAGTTTGACCTCCTGCTCGTTGATCCCAATGAAATGTGTGGATTTGTCATAGCTCACATTCTGGGTGTCCAGTATGCAGTATTCAGCACAGGACTGTGGTACCCAGCGGAAGTTGGGGCGCCAGCACCCCTATCTTACGTCCCAGAATTTAACTCTCTACTAACGGACCGTATGTCATTGTTCCAACGGGTAGCTAACACAGCAGTGTACCTAGTTTCCAGATTTGGTGTCCAGTTCCTGGTTCTACCCAAATATGATCGCATCATGAGGAAATACAACATCCAGCCATCTGTGTCCATGCATGATCTAGTTCAGAACAGTCGACTCTGGATGCTGTGTACTGACATGGCGCTCGAATTCCCACGACCCACTCTGCCACATGTTGTCTATGTAGGTGGCATCCTCACCAAACCCCCCAGCCCCTTGCCACAGGTAAAGTGCTATTATATTTAAACATTGTTTTACTACTTTTTATGGCATCAGTTTTTATGGCATCACTTTGTACAAGATATCAGAACCATACTTTGATGACAAGAGCAAGCGAGCGTAACTTAACAACAACTACATGGAAACAAACCAATGGAAATGCTCCAGTGCATAAGTGTACTTAACTAACTACTAAATTCAACGCTAAATTCAACTACTTATTCATTAGTTACTTATTAATGTGTGAACTACCACTTTAATTTGAATGAGCTGAGTAATTTTTCTGCCACTTGTAAAGGTGTGATAAATCCGACAAAGGTGTTTGTTGCAGTTTCCAGTGATCTAAGAAAATCCAGTTTTTATTGTACCAGTCTTTTTTATTGACACTTGTGCTTAATATATATTAATAACTACAGTTGAATGAGCCAGCCAGTTCGAGTTGACCTTTCTCGGCCCTCTTCATGGTTGCACTAAAATCTAAGATACTGGCATCATACACTGTCTAATGGTCTTACAAAATCCAAATTTTCAACATTTGAACTTCCCCTACAATACACACTGAGCTACCCTATTGCTTGATAAGACCAATTTGTGGTGCTCTTTCTCAGCCACTACATAGAGTGTGTTAAAGCTAACATAAATGCTTCATATTAGAGACAGTGGCCTAACAATATATAAATATAGAACTGTCTTTTTTTATGAACACTTAAATTTTGCATATAGGCCTCTACACACAAAGTCAGCTATTGTGCAATCAGCCTGTTTTGTGGTGATGTTTCCTAGACAGCATAGAGGGTGCATTAAAGCTAACCATCAGGCTTTATACTTGAGGCAGTGGTATAATAAAATCCAAATTTTTGAACCGACTGTACCATTCTTTTTTATGGACACTTGAACTGTTAGGCCAAGTGTTAGCCTTTAGCCTCTATGGTGCCTGAGAAAGGAGAGCTGTGTTGTGGTTTAATTCCATTGGGTCGTGGCTTAATGTTGTTGAATTATGTTATGATTTTTAAAATTTAAAAAAAATATAATCTTTAGCAAATATAATAACATTCATTTTCATACTGTGCATTATAATTTGATTCCTGAATTTAGTATTTAAAATGAATGATTTCAGTTTTTAGTGTTTATTTTTTATTTATTTAGACAAATTAGTACAGAATTTTATTATCACCCATTTATCAGTTTTTGGCCATAGCATGAAAATAATTTACATCTTTTATTGTCTACTAGTTCACATTCTGAATGGAAAGCTAATGAACTAATGAATATTTGGATCAGATTAAGCAACAACATGTGTTTGTCTGCTCCACAATCCTCTGTTGGTACTACAGTTGCAATTTCTATTCCAAAGTTCCCTTGTTCTTTCAGTAAATGCATTGTGTGCACATGCAGTGCTTTTGACGCTTGTGTTCATGAATGGCAGTAAAATGACATCATTTTCTGATAATGGGGATCGACTGACACAGGAACGTCATTTTTATTTCAAGATTTTCAGGATTGCCAAATATCTCCAGCCTCACACAAAATGGCCAAACTCCAAAATGCCACAACCCACTCCCTCAAACAAGTGACCTAGGTCCACTTTCCAGTTTAAAAATCAGTAGGCCGGATGTGGTGAAAATAAACAAGTAGCTATATAAACATATATCCAGAAAATATCCAGTGTATTCAAGTCATTATTATCTCTGTTTTGGCTCATTTAACTGCTAATAATATGAAGTTCTGATTTTGCCTCTTAGGGGGTTATGCTCACAAAGGCTGTTCTTATCAATGCGGGTGATTGCGCAGAGCTGTCCACTGAATAGGAGTGGGGGTTCTGAACCTAAGCTTGCACTTTTGGAATACCAAGCGCCCAAATGGCCTCATTGTATGCTGCGGAGCCATAATGCAAATAGCGTGTTTGTCGGTGCAGGGTATGTGAGTGTGTGTTTATGTGTGTAAATGTGCCCATTGTCGGGTGTGTATGAAGGACACTGAGACCAGTGTGAGGAGCGGACAGTCAGTGCCAGGCCAATGCAGGCTGTTCAGCTGCAGCTGGACTCCCTCAAACAGCAAAAAAGCAGGTCTTACCCAAAAAAACCTACTTATTTTGAAGCTATGCTAACTGCTAACACAAAAGGCTTACACTAATGTGGTCTTGTTAATACCATTAATTTTTTGTGTTAACAATTGAACAATTAAGAACTGAGCTGCTTAGCATTGCTAATATCATAATAGGCCACAGTCATGCCTTAATGAATGCTAAATGCTGACACAAAGCCTTACTCATCTTAGATTTTTTATCTTGCATTTTTGGAACATGTAAAATGTTGTAATATAGTAATTAACAGCCAAATCTCAGAAATATGAACCAACAATTTAAACTAATTAAAAGTTTAAAATGGCAAGCTCATGTTTTTGGTAAAGCACAATAATTTATGTTTGTAATTTGAACTATAAATCTGTCCTTTTTAAAATAATAGTTTTTGTTGCGTGAATACTTTTCTAGGTGGATGAACTTCTGGTCATGTATTTTTACTCAGTGCGTTATAGATAGAAACATTATGTCCCTTTTCTGGTAATTTTGCACATATTGTGTGAAATTGCTGGGTTTAACAACATTTTTTCGCAATTACTGTAGGTCCACAAAATTGATTGAATGCATCTGCACACAATCTCAGTAAATATTCACAATAGTCGTATATGTTACATTCAAATTTTGAAGTTATAATAATAAAACTCTGTGTGTATTTAATGCTATGTTAAGTAACATGGCTTGCTCTCGCTTCAGTGTAGAATTATCTGAAATCAAATGACAAAATATCTTTGGCTGACACAGCTTTCCCAGAGCCATCTAGTTCATGTTCCCACTTTGGAGTTTAATATTAGCCATACAGTACCTCCTTATAATCTTAACTTTGTGTTAATGTTCTGCTTTAAGTGGCTTATTAAAGCTAAGGTCACCTTTTAATACTAAATCCAGCGAAGAGCGGTGAGGGGCTTTTCTTTTTCTTGTCAGTGCTGTTTGGTTAATATTCTGTGATTTTTATATGTGTACATTAACTACATGTGTATTAACTACAGTAATCTAAGTTTTTTTAGTAATCTTTTTTATTTACCCCAGTATTAGTTATTAAAGGAGGATAAGGTGATTCTGTGCTTTGTAGGCTCCAGATTGCTGTCCATGGATGTACCAAGTTTTTTACACATTTACACTTTTAAAAATCAACTGACACAAGCTGAGGTTTTGTCCAATCTGGCTCTTGATCTAAAGTGGGTTTGACACACCTGGTCTAAAGTCTTATTTACACCACTTTAAAAAGACATTTGTACATCCTATTTATTTCATTTTCATGCATTTCAGTTGCCATTGTAGATGGCATTTCTCTGTGGTTGACATAACTGGTAAAAAAGGTTTTGAGAAATCCTAATTATGATTTTTTTCAGGTTGAAGGATTTTTAAACATGCAGTCTGTCTTTGTCAAACTTAAAGTAACTTGAGACGTGTCCACACAATAAAAGCATTTTATATTATGAACAAAATGTTTTCACCTCATTAGAAACAGAATAGTTGTGAGTAATGTCACTTTAAGCCTTGGACAAACTATGGTGCAATGTGCTGGTGAACACTGATAATAAGTTGCATTCTTCAGCCATTTCATTGCTTGTTTACAACAGCAGAACCTCATAAAAAACTTTTCGTATTGTGTTGCTAACAAAACTTCTGTTCTCTTCTGTTCAAAGTGCTGATACTATGGTAGTTTGATGTGTACTATGGTACTGAATAATTACCAGATTCATATACAGTGGTATTTATGTGCAGTTGTTATTTTATGGAGATATTTCTAGCTTATCTGACCCCTAAAATAACTTTCATTGTAACCTAATGTAGTCGTTTTAAATTATATTCTCAAGTCAAACAAAACCATTTAGTTTAAATGCTACCACATGAACCATGCAATTCTTTGAAATGTTTGGTCTGGCTTTTGATTTCCATATAATGTTGAATTGCTTTGTCTTGCGAATATAGTCACCACAAATGACCTAGATTGTTGAACTGTGTATTTGATTTGCGTGTGTACAGGAGTTTGAAGCCTGGGTGAAGGATACAGATGAACATGGTTTCGTAGTGGTGTCATTTGGTGCAGGAGTGAAGTATCTGTCAGAAGACATTGCTCAGAAACTTGCAGGAGCCTTGAGCCGTCTTCCCCAGAGAGTCATCTGGAGGTACTGCCATTCATTTCTTCTTTCATGTGATCAGTGAACCATTTTGCTAACAGATCAAATCACCTGTGTATCTTTCCATTATAGTATTTTTTTCTCTATCACATAGTATCCATTGGCAACTGACCTGTGGTGGCAGGTCAATGATAAGTGTGTGGCTACAACTATCTATTTTGTTTTCCATTTCCAAACCAGTAAACCCTCATTCAAAATTATCTGATGGTTTCGTTAGACTTTCCAATGGTTTCTAAATGCAAAACTTTATGAATTCATTTGGGACTAAAGCATTGTACAGATTCACTTGTTTATTGAGAGTATTGTCAGTAATTATGATGAATCTCAGTATGTTTGTTTTAGATCCCAATAAATCTTCATCCTTTGTTGGCAGTGGAGGGACATTTGATCCTTTGAGATGGTGGTACAAGTCATGATCCTCTTAAAATGTTACAAAGAAAAAAAAAGAAAATGTGATGATTATTATGATCATCATTTTGTATTTTGTTTTGTTGTGTTGTAACTTTCTCTGTAATACACATTTATTACAATAGGCTCAGAGAAAAATACTCTCTAAAATGGTTTAAAAATAGGTTTTGAAACCCCCACCTTAATTTATATAGCAGTTATGGGGCCATTCACCCAAAAATGAAAATTCTGTCATTATTTACTTTACCCTCATGTCATAAAACAGTTTGACTTTATTTCTGTGGAAAACAAAGACAAAAACTGTATAAAAATTGTAGTTTCCTTTTACCATACAAATGCAATGAATAGCACTACTGTACAAAAAAAGTAGAGCATACAATACAACTTGTGCTACAATCCAAGTCATCTGAAGCCATATTATAGCTTTGTGCAAGGAATAGACAAAAATTAAACTTTACTACAAATGCGGAACCACTTTATTGATAATCATGGTAATTTTGCAATCTTTTAAGCTGGAAAGCCTCAGTCCCCATAAGGGATTCATTTTATGGAAAAGAGCAACCACAGTGAACAAAATGAAGTTAAGCAGGCCTGGAACCACATGAGGGATAATAAATAATGGCAATATTTTCATTTTTAAGGGAATGATTTATTTTATTTATATTAAATTTTATATGAAGCAGAATTGGTAACATAATTTAGGATTTGAGAGGTGATCCTCTCAAAATTTGTCACAAGTGCATGTAAACTTTGAATTTCCCATTGGATTAATTTTGTTTCTTTAAAAATCTTTTTATCATTCTTTCTTCTTTATCTTTTCCTAAGTGAACCTGCATGCTTATAAATAGCAGCACCTGTTGTTGTCACAGGCAGTCATATTGTCATGACTCCTGTAGTCATGCCATATAATCTCAGTTGCATTCTTGCATTCATGCAAATGTGCCATGGCAAGACTTTACTAATGAGGACACTGTTGGGAGCGGAAATGTCTAGGGAACACACACACGCACACACACACACACACACACACACACACACACACACACACACACACACACACACACACACACACATAAATATACTGTACAGATAGATAGACACACTCCAATGAGCCACAATAATATACCACTCTTTTTACGTATTCAGACATGAAGTCATGAACATATGGCCTCAACTCTTTCTCTGTCACACTGCGCATAGATTATAGGAATGGTAATTATAGTCACTGACTGCTGTCAGGTTTCTTAGTAACTGTAGAATGTTTGTCATTAGGTTTGGCACATACTGGCCTTTAGGCTGTGTGTGTTTGCTCACCAGTGACAGAGAACCCCAGCTCTTTACTAAATCTCAAGCCAGACTTCAAGACAATGGCTCAGCCCCTTTACTGGAGGACATTTTAGTTGTAATGTAAGTTTAATTATTATTTAGCAGATGTCCAAAGACTCTTAAAGGGGCCACTCCAATTTCAAAAATGAAATTTGTCATTTAAACCGCAAAAAAAGCTGTTTCATCCTTTCGAACAGAATTTAAGATATTTTAGGATGAAAATCGGGAGTGGCTTGTGACTGTCCCATTGATTAGCTGAGGCCCAGAGTGAAAAGTATCGCCAGGATGGTTCATCTGCCATTTTCAATCTGAATTTTATGATGCGACGAGAATACTTTTTGTACGCAAAGAAAATAAAAATAACGACTTTTTTTCAACAATTCGTCTCCTCTCTGTCTCTCCACGTCACCGTAGCGCCATTTTGGAGATTATCCACTGAACGCAAACTGTGTACGCTCTTCTGTATCAGCCGCGACACAAGGATGCGCTATTTTCGTTCACATCAAAGCGTAAATACACGTAGAAAACGTATCCTTGTGTTGCGGCTGATACAGAAGAGCATACCCAGTTTGCGTCCAGTGGATAATCTCCAAAATGGTGACGCGGAGAGACACAGAGGAGACGAATTGTTGAAAAAAAATCATTATTTTTATTTTCTTTGCATACAAAAAGTATTCTTATCGCTTCACAAAATTCAGATTGAACCACTGATGGCAGATGGACTATCCTGACGATGCTTTTCATACTTTTCTGGGCCTCGACTTGGCAGTCAATGGAACAGTCACAAGCCTCCCGGTTTTCATCTAAAATATCTTAAACTGTGTTCCGAAGATGAATGAAGCTTTTACGGGTTTGGAACGACATGGGGGTAAGTGATTAATGACAAAATTTTCATTTTGGGGTGGAGTAACCCTTTAAGAGTCTTTGGACATCTGCTAAATAACTAATTAAACTTACAATACAACAAAAGTTCTCCAGTAGAAATTATATGAAGCCATTGTCTTGAAGTCTGGCTTGAGATTTAGTAAAGAGCTGGGGTTCTCTGTCACTGGTGAGCAAACACACACAGCCTAAAGGCCAGTATGTGTAACCCTTTAAAGCCTATATTAAATCACATGCTGAGTAACCTTTCTTATTATCAATGTTAAAAACTGTACTGCTTAACAATTTTTTTTTTTGAAACCGTGATGCATTTTTTTTTTTTAGAAAATTTTGATGAACAGAAAGTTGCAAAGAACGTCATTTGTTTGAAACAGAAATCTTTTGTAGCAATACAAACGTTTTAACTTTACTTTCAATTAATTTAATGTGTTCTTGCTGAATAAAAGTATTAATTTCTTTTCAAATAAATCCCCAAACTTTTGAACAGTGGTGCGTGTTCCTGGTGTTTTTACTGATTTATTAGTGCATCTTCTAAACACAAATTGTTTGTTCTCGTAATCTTAATATAATTCTCTTTTCTGCTGATGTCAATTAGTCTATGTGGTCAGCAAAAAATGCTAACCAACTGCATTAGTAGCTTTTCAGGCATTGTTTTAGACTACTGTTGTAGGTAAAGTAGCCTTTCAGTAATGTTGCTAGTAGTTACCACAGTAATTTACTTCGACTTCCTGGACCCATCCGACATTGTTTTTGGTCTTTGAATATTCGGTTTCATTTGGAAATCCATCACTTTACATAGTCAAATGGGTTGCGAATACAGTTTCATGTTGCCTTCAGTGCCTTTCTCAAAAGTACAATGGTTGTAGCTCTTCATGTTTCATCAAACCTCATGTGTAATGTTTATGTGTAAGATAACTATCATGTTTATATGTAATATATTGAATGCATTACTGCAATAATGTCTTTATAAGCTTTACAAGGTAGAAAGAATCTCTCTGATTGCTGGCTGATTGTTTTTTGTCTTTTTCTTTTTATTTGCCTTCTCAATGTAAGCTTTAGTATTAATCTAATCTGTGCATGCAAAATATCTGGTCTCTGTTGCTCTCATATCTTTGTCTCTAATGCACTTTTCCTTTCCAAATCCAAATTCCTGATCTCACTCATATCTATGATGCTTTGAAAAACGAACAAATTCTTCATTCTTGTCAGCTGATGATTGTCTCATACATAACGTTTAAAGAGTTTTTAGAATGGGATGCCTGTATCTCAATGAGTTTAATATCTCTGCAGGTTCTCTGGAGTTCCTCCCTCCAATCTGGGCAACAATACTAAACTAGTGGAATGGATGCCACAGAACGACCTGTTGGGCAAGTATTGTCCTATCTCTCACTAAATACCACTGAGAATTCAGAAATGCATATGAAGTTTGAATGTTCCCCACTGCAAAAAAAAAAAAAAAAATTCCTTCAGGAATTCATGGCTTTCACAAAAACATGAATAATGTTAATAATATTATTACATTATTAATTAAGAAATGTTTTAAAGCATTGAATCGGCTTATTAGAATGAACTTGTTTGAAGACTTTTTATATATTTTTATTGGAAAACTGATGATTTTTTTTTGCAGTGTGTGAGGGAGAGAAAGCTCATCCTCCTCATTGCTCTTTTCTGAATCTCTTAGGATAATGTCTCTGTTGTATAGAGGACACAAAGCCTGTACATGTGTTTGTTTGTGTGAATGAGTTTCTGTTTCACCACGGGTTTGAGGTCACAGAGGGCCTTTCTGTCTCCATCATTCTTTCTTTTCTCTCTTTCTCTCAATGTCTTTCTGCTGTCCGCAACACTTCCTGTTCTCTGATGACCTAGTTGATGCATTGTGTGCTTTGATCTTAAATCAGTTTGGATTGCTCATCCAACCAAAGATAACCACAAGAAAAAAGTCTGATACACAAAGTCAGTAGACAAGATGGACCCAAGGCATTTCTTCAAAAAAACAAACACTTACTTGTTTAAAGTTCAGCTGCACTGAATTTCAAGATCAATGGCACATAGTCAGCACTGTCATAATAAACAACAGTTGATTTTTCATTTTTAATCAGAGTGCAAAATGCACTTACACACACTGTATGTTGCTTTATTCATAAAATGAAAATGTCCTGCCTCATGTCAGTACCAGTAAGGGAGTGATACTGTACACACCCCACCCTATCCATGAGAAACCTCGGACAAATTTACAAAAACGTATGCAAATATCCCTTTGATTTTCCTATGTGTCTTTAAATGTATTTTTAAATAGATATAAGGGTACTAGATGAGCTAATGTACAACTAGTGACTCTGAAAGGTCAATAAAACACTTCATTGTTCATTGTGACTCATCCAGAGGAAGAAGTTAGCATGCACAGGGAGGGATGAGTGTAAAGGCCAAGAGTGGCTCATGTTCACACAGAAGTTCAATCATTAGATCAATATTGTAAACTTTTATTTATATTATAATTATGATGCTTTTTGTGAGGCACTTATCACTACTGTCTGAATAAAAAATCCCCAGTATTAATCTTTGTTCACTCATCTCACTGTTTATTCCATGTACATGAATTGTAACTCTAATCGCTTATCAATGAGAGGTATACCTTTACTATTTTAAGCAATCAGCTCTGCGGATGATAAACTGAAGGAGGGACCCAAGTTATATCTGGAATTGAGAATATCGTAGGGGTGGACTCATTTTGGGCCAGTAACCACTCAGAACACAATAGAAAATGTAAAAATCTAGTTTTAATGGTGCTGTATTTCATATCAAATATTATACAGTTTGTATTAAAGAAATCATAGTTATTAAATTTACCGTGATAAAGAGGAGCCATCCATGCCATTCATCCATTAACTCTGTTGTTATTACGGTCTCGCTCGAAATACCAGTAATTTTTTCAGTAATTGTAGTTTTTCTCTAACACTGTGTCTGTTGTTCACTCACAGGCCACACAAACACACGGGCCTTCTTAAGCCACGGGGGCTTGAACAGCATCTATGAGGCCATGTATCACGGCGTTCCCGTGGTGGGTGTACCACTGTTTGGAGATCACTATGACACCATGATGCGAGTTCAGGCCAAAGGCATGGGCATAATGCTTGAGTGGAAAAGGATGAGTGAAGAAGACCTTTATACTGCCATGGTTAATGTCATTACAGACAAAAGGTAATTCAGATGTGTATAAAATGCCTGTATAAAATGAATAAAATGCAACACACTCACACACACACACACACACACACACACACACGCAGTCATTGTAAAACATCTATTAAAAAACAGGTTATACAAATCCAAACCCTCACACACAGAGCCGGGTTAATCTTTAATGACTGTGGAATTGGGGTTACTCAAGTTTAATGATAAACAAGACCTGTTGAAAACCCCGCCATGGTGTCAATATTTGCAGACCCATAGTGTTTCAACAAATCCAAGGAAGCCAAAGAGCAATGTAGCCTAAAAAGGTTTTATTCTACAGGCTGAATTTAGCTGTATTTCAGTTCATGTTGTTCCAAATCTTAATGACGTTCTTCTGGCGTAGAACACACACACAAAAATATTTAGCAGAATGTCCTAGCTGCTTTTCCCCATAAAATGGTGGATGGTGGATTGAAGGCCATTAACGTTATATTACTCAAAAATGTTTACAATAATTTTTTCATTAATAAAAATGAACATTTTTATTTATTTTGATCAATATATATATTTTAAAATTATTATTAATATTAACTAATTCTTTTGATTTGCATTCGCAAAAATATGAAGATCAGATTTATCTTTAATGGGATAGTTCACCCAAAAATGAAAATTTTTGTTGTTCCAAACCTGTAAGACCTTCGTTCATCTTCGGAACACAAATTAAGATATTTTTGATGCATTCCGAGAGCTCTCTGACCGTCCCATAGACAGCAAGGGTCCTACCACGATCAAGGCTCAGAAACGTAGCATGGACATCGGTAAAATAATCCATGTGACATCAGTGGTTCAATCGTAATTTTACGAAGCTACGAGAATATTTTTTGTGTACAAAGAAAACAAAAATAACGACTTTATTCAACAATTCGTCTCCTTCGTGTCACCCGTAGTGACATTTTGGAAAGTAAGTAAACAACGTATGCTATTCTGTGTCAGCTGCACCGTACGCGGATACGCTGTTTACATTGTTTACACTTTGATCTGAACATAAACAACGTATCCCCATACGTTGTTCACGTATGTGATACTCTCCAAAATGGTGCTATAGGCTGATGCGGAGGAGACGAATTGTTGAATAAAGTCGTTATTTTTGTTTTCTTTGTGCACAAAAAGTATTCTCGTAGCTTCGTAAAATTACGGTTGAACCACTGATGTCACATGGATTATTTTAACGATCTCCTTGCTATGTTTCTGAGCCTTGATCGTGTAAGGATCGTTGCTGTCTATGGGAGGGTCAGAGAGCTCTCGGATTTCATCAAAAATATCTTAATTTGTGTTCCGAAGATGAACAAAGGTCTTA
>JAFVLL020017521.1:24751-59290 GCA_021397915.2 Tor tambroides
AAAATATATGAAAGTTTCACTTTTTGAAATAACTTACAAGAAAAAATGAACTTTTTCACGACATTCTAATTTATTGAGATGCACCTGTATATTGAAAATAAACAAACAAATAAAAATAAAAGATTTTGCCAAACTACTACAACATTTATCTTAATTAATCCAGGCCAAAAAAGTAACCATGGTCAACCTGGGTGAATGCAAGTATGATAATATTGGTAATATTAATGCCCTACATCAGGGGTGCCCAACCCTGTTCCTGGCGATCGACTGTCCTGAAAAGTTTAGCTCTAACTCTAATCAAACACACCTGCCTTTAATTTTCACGCGATCCTGAAGACCTTAATTAGTTGCTTCAGGTGTGTTTGATTAGAGTTGGAGCTAAACTTTTCAGGACAGTCGATCGCCAGCAGTGTTGCCAATTTAGCGATTTTGTAGCTAATTTAGCGACTTCCCCACCCCTTTTGAGACTTTTTTCAAAAGTTTAGGGACAAATATAGCAACTTCTTGGACAAACCTGATCTAAGTTCTCATCTTGTCCACTGATCTATATTCATTTTTATATAGATCAGTGAATTTGTTATTATGATGTCATCTAGTGACATTTAGCTACCAGTTTTAGCTACTTTCAATTGAAAGCAGTTGGCAACACTGATCGCCAGGATCAGTAAGTTTTTTCAAAATCGATATCATATATGAATTATGTCCTCCAGTCCCCACTTCAGTGCTGTGTAAGTGTCCCATTTAATGTAATGTAAAAATTAATAAATACATAAATAAAGACTAAAAAATAATATAAACAACCCCCACCAGTTATCATACAGCTCTCATTCATTTTTATCAATCTTGTCAAGCATTGTGGATTTAGAGAGCATTTAGTAAATGTGTTTGTTATGTGTGCAGCGGGGGAAGGGAGGATCCTGTTTGGCTAGTTTAAATTCTGTTGCTCCATGAGTGCCAGTTGTTTGGACTCCACCTTACAGTCTGCTGTCATGAACCTGTGTGTATATATATTGTTTAATTATACTGAATAGAAATAGGATTAATCAGAAAAGGTGTGATTGCAGAAGTCTAATATGGCTGGGTTTTTGATTTTGCATATAATTCTGTTTTGGACATAGATTATTCCTTAACTCTTTGTGTGAGATGATATTGTCATACACACCAATCCTATCTGTTTTCCATGACATTAGGATTAGTGCTGTAAGATATGATCAGCTGTTTTGTCCTCTTGTGAATAGAGGACAACTTTTCTTTGAAAAGGATGTGGCCTAGTGGGTTTTGCATTTCTTTGCATATTGAAAGTCCATTCGAACTCGCCGACCACACGCAAAGCATCCATTAGCTTATTCTCACTAACGTCATTCTTTCCAGGTATGTAGTGTCTTCGGTGGGGGTCTTAGGTGGGGTTTGTTCATTAAGCTCTGAACTGAGTTGTTAAATAGCACAGTCTTTCTACAGTGTAAGGAGGTTGTTACTAGATGTCTGTAGTATTTCATTTGTGCGGCCATAGTGAAACATTAGAGATTTAGATCAAGTTCATTTGTTGCCTAATTTAGCAGAAAAAGCCCTGTGACGGTCAGTTCACCTCTGTTGATTTCATGAATCGTGTACCTTTTGTTCAGTCTTAAGGTATCAAAATTAAACAAAAAGCACATGCCTTGTTTGGCTTCTTTTCATGAGCAGGGAAATCCCCAATTTTGGTTAGAGGTACCCAGATACCTCTAACACACATTCAGTCTGATCACAACATGTGAGTTGTTTGGATTTCTTTTGAGATTTTCTGGGTATTCATTATCTCTTATATCACAATCATCATAATGTGTCACGTGATCATAGCACACGTGTGTTAAGGTGACACAGTCCTGAAGGCATGTAAAATGCCATGCTGATAACATCAAGTTATGTCTAATTGTATAGATAACCTCTCCCTTACTCCTAGAAAGTTCCTCTTTAGGCTATAGTCTGACACATGCACTATTTAAATGTAAAATTCAGTGTTTCTCTTAAAAATATGTTACTTTAGGATGAAAATAGTGCTAAATCAAAAATACTCTTAAGTAAAAAAATGTTTTCATAGATGTATTCAGGTGTTAACCTACAAATTCATAAAAGTCTAAACTTTCGGCTACAACAACAAAACACGGGTGTTTGTTCACTTGTTATTAAGGTTTTGAGACAGACTGGTTGTGTAATAAAATAATTAGAGTAATAAACTGAATTGTTTGACCAATGTTTTTATTTGTCCCGATATATTCACTTTTTTATTTCCAAATGTAGCCTAATTTTTTTGACCATTTAGATCATAAAAACTACAATAACAACATTAATCAGTATTTGTATTTTTCAAACAAGTATATTATGTTTTTATTGTTGTAGTCTAATGATCATGTAGTTATTATCCATCTTTTTCCTGAACGCGGAAGTCACGCCAATAATATAATGTTAGCTGCACTAAAAACAGATGAGCGCACATACAGCTCCTGATTTCTGGCGAAGTTTGTGGGATTTTGTCCACAAATTGATAAGAGCACACATTATTTTTATATTTAGTTACACTGAAAAAGTTTCAGTTTAATTAATTTAATTTTACCCCATTTTAACATGGATTTCAGTTAGAATCCATCATGGCGGCGCTTATTGATTACTCAGGAAAAAGGTGGATTGTCAAAAAGCAATATAGTATCAGTCATAAAAGGGAACATTGGCTAATTTTGAATGCAGTGCAATGCATTATTAAATAAGTTTAGAATAATATGGAAAACAGTCGGTAGTTTAATCAAGAGAATAAATTTTTATCAGGTGTTTTTTGTCTGGCAGCCTAAACAACAATGCGATCACATTATCGGTTTTATCGTTCATCTCAACGTTTTCCGTGTGTTTAATAGCGAATGATTCTCCTTTCTGATGGGCAGGAAACCTGAACCAACCATTAGTAACACAAGCTATGACGTTGCTAGGGTACAGCTTGACTCTGGCGGGGTTGCCATGGCAACCGTCAACAGTCTGGTATAAAAAAGTTGTAATAGTGATAGCCCACCTGAAACTGAGAGAGCCAAATGGTGGAAGGGTCACGTTAGAAACAACAGCCATCATTTAAAAGCAAGGGAAACGGGAAATTTACCTCAACAGCTGGCTTATATGGCCTGGGAAACATACCTTCTTAGGTCTCCTTGTTCTCCTCACTGAAGCGTCACTGTGTCTGAATACCACTAAACACCTGTTTGTTATTTACAGGTAGGAGTTTCATAGATTTTTTAATCACACTTGACTTGACATGTCTTATTATTTAAGGACAGTCATTCTGTATAATTCAGGGAGCGTTTTGTAAATCTTAAATATGGCAGCTACATTCATAGCTTCCATTTTTTCATGACAGGAACATTGCTTTTGTTTCTAGGAAGGTTTTTTCCATGCAGCATGGTTGTTTTAGCTTTCTGAGAAATGAGAAATGTGGCAACCCTCATTTGAATGAATGCCCAAATGAAGAGACAATTGTTTGTCAATTTATAAATGCAGACCACTCAGGGTCCTGTCTGCTTTAGAGACAACGTTGAGAATAAAGAGCCCACTTTCCCTTTGCCTTTTTGTTCTTTATGTGCATCTTTGTCTTTCTCCTCCTCACACAATGACATACACCTGTTTATTGGATCCCCAGGCTCATGGCCTGTTGTAGGTTATGCTCTTTAATTAAGGTGTGAGACTAAAGAGATGCTTAAAGATGATAATCGAGAACATCAAAGCCTTAGGGATTGTTTAAAACATGTTATTCATGTCTAGGGCTGCTAAGGCATGCAGATGCTTCTAAAAACAGTGCTAAACTGGTCATTTTAATTGATTTATTGTATTATTGAGGCACTAACAACTGTAACTTTTTAATTAACATGTAATTAGAGACAGAGATTTTGAGATCTCTTAAAACAGAGATTTTGTTATTCAGTCACTCACTTCTGTGAATCAGTTCAAACTGTCTCTCAAGATTAATTTGTGTCATCATTTGAAAATGTACGTTCCAGTGTGAAATTTTTCATATATTATACATATGCTAAGGTTCAAAAGTTTGATGTCAGTATATTTTTTTTCTTCATAGTCTCTTACACTCACAATGGCTGAATTTATTTAATACTGTAAAACAGTAATATTGTGAAATATTTTACAATTTAAAAGAACTAATTGTAATAATTAATCTATTCCTGTGATAGCAAAGCTAAATTTTCAGCAGACATTAATCTTTAATGTCACTTCAGAAATCATTTAATATGCTGAAGTTCAGGTGAACAGCATTTATATGAAATAGAAGTTTTTGTAACAAAGTAAAAATCTTTACTATCACTTTTGTTGTTGTTTTGTATTGTTACTGAATAAAAGTATCAATTTCTTTCAACAATAACAACAAAATTGTACTGTGTATATGTAGGTATATATTGTTCTTCATTATTGTATATTGTTAAATTTGTACATATAAATGAAAGTTCTGAAATATAATTCTTCCTTGTGCTCAATTGGTTGAAAAGAGTGTGGGAAAACCTGCCTCGATTATTTTAAACAGTCCTAAAGATCATATTTGGGAAAACAAATGGAATTGGGTACAGTGTAAACAACCCATAAACGTTTAGGAGCACGATGAAGCCATTTTTTGTGAAATATGTGTGTAAAGGTGAAGTGACTTGAATGTGTGTGTAAGTGTATGTTTGGAGAATGTGCAGCGAACTTCGCTCATTATATTAGAGGAAACAATCTACAGTGTCATAGGCCCACACACACAACCTCAGTCATGACGCACATTTTCTCAGACACACAGAGAACACAGTTTGTGTTGCGGGTTGAATCAGTCACTGATTCTAAATGCTATCTCTTTGTATTTGGTTTCAAATGCTTTGTAACTACAGCCAAAATGAATGATTTAGATTTAGAAGATTTGCACTTTTATGACTATGCAAAGGGTTTGCTATGAATCTGAGATTCAGGTGAATGGTCAGAGCTCATGAAGTTTACAAACACATTTTACAATCATTAAAAATAACAGTAGCAACTATTTTTCAGTTTTAGCTCATGCAACAGTAGCCTACTTAATATGAGTTCGAAGTTGCTAATCTGAAAAATTCATTGTGTAAAAAAATCTCTTTCTCATTCTGAGGCTTTGTTGACAGCTAACAAAAAAAGTGAACACTACCATTATAATTCCATTTATTGTTTTGTGATAACAGTTGCACTACAATGCTAACAGAAGACCACAGTGGACTTTCAGTTTGGGAACTTTCATGGATGCTAAAATGCTAACACAAAACGACTACGGCTTTTGCCTCAAACTCCTAATTTGTTGCTTATTAATAGTTAGTAAGGCAGTTGTTAAATTTAGGTATTGGGTAGAATTAGGGATGTAGAATAAGGTCATGAAGAATATGTGCTTTATAAGTACTAATAAACAGCCAATATGTTAATAATAGGCATGCTAATGAGCAACTAGTGAGAATTGGTCCCTATACTAAAGTGTTACTGTATTGATTTATGTGGTTGCTCAGTACAAGGGTCAGTAAATGATGGAAGTATCACTAATCATTTGTTGTCTTTCTTTCTGCAGTCATGAAGGCTTGTTTCCTGCTTGCCACATTGCTGTGGTGTTTAACAACAAGTTTCTCATGGGCAGCTAAGATTGTGGTAGTTCCTCCAATTATGTTTGAGAGCCACCTGTATATCTTTAAGACCCTGGCCACTGCTCTCCACGCCGAGGGCCACGACACAGTCTTCTTGGTCTCCGAAGGTCGCGAGGTCCCGCCTTCCAACCATTATCGCCTCCAGCGCTACCCTGGAATCTTTAACAGCACCTCAGCCGACGACTTCCTCCAATCAAAAGTTCGCAACATCTTCTCAGGGCGTCTCACAGCACTGGAGCTTTTTGACATCCTGGACCATTATTCTCAAAACTGTGATGCTGTTGTTGGGAGTGCTTCTGTCATGGAGCAGCTAAAACGTGAACAGTTTGACCTACTGCTCGTTGATCCCAATGAAATGTGTGGATTTGTCATTGCTCACATTCTGGGTGTCCAGTACGCAGTGTTCAGCACAGGACTGTGGTACCCTGCGGAAGTTGGGGCGCCAGCACCCCTATCTTACGTCCCAGAATTTAACTCTCTACTAACAGACCATATGTCATTGTTCCAACGGGTAGCTAACACAGCAGTGTACCTGGTTTCCAGATTTGGTGTCCAGTTCCTGGTTCTACCCAAGTATGATCGCATCATGAGGAAATACAACATACAGCCATCTGTGTCCATGCATGATCTAGTTCAGAACAGTCGACTCTGGATGCTGTGTACTGACATGGCGCTCGAGTTCCCACGACCCACTCTGCCACATGTTGTCTATGTAGGTGGCATCCTCACCAAACCCCCCAGCCCCTTGCCACAGGTAAGAAACAAGTGCTATTACATTTAAACAATCTCTAAACATTGTTTTACTATTTTTTTATGGCATCACTTTGGGAGATGCACAAGATATTGGAACCATACTACGATAACAGGAGCAACAAGCATAAAAAGCAAGCATTATCAAGCTACAACAAAATGGAAACAAACCAATGGAAATGCTCCTGTGCATAAGTGTACTTAACTAACTACTATCACAAGGCTAAATTGAACTACTTATTTATTAGTTACTTATTAATGTGTGAACTTCCCCTTTAATTTGAACGAGCTGAGTCATTTTTCTGCCACCTGTAAAGGTGTGATAAATCCGACAAAGGGGTTTAATGCAGTTTCCAATGATCTAAGAAAATCTAGTTTTTACTGTACCAGTCTTTTTTATAGACACTTGTACTTCATATATATTAATTACTACAGCTGAATGAACCAGTCAGTTTGAGTTGGCCTTTCTCAGCCATCTTCGTGGTCACAGTAAAATGTAAGATATACTGGCATCATACACTGTCTAATAGTCTGACAAAATCCAAATTTTCAACACTTGGACTTCCCCTATGGGACAGTACACACTGAGCCGCCTAATTGCTTGACAAGGCCAATTTGTGGTGCTGTTTCTTAGCCACTACATAGAGTGTGTTAAAGCTAACATAAGTGCTTCATATTAGGGACAGTGGCCTAACAGAATATAAATATAGAACTGTCTTTTTTTATGAACACTTCAATTTTGCATATGAGCCTATACACACAAAGCCAGCTATTGTGAAATCTGCCTGTTTTGTGGTGATGTTTCCTGGACACCATAGAGAGTGTATTAAAGCTAACCATCAGGCTTTATACTAGAGGCAGTGGTCTAATGAAATCCAAATTTTGAACCATTTTGACTGTACCATTCTTTTTATTGGAAGTGTTAGCTTTAGCCCACCCTCTATGGTGGCTGAGAAAGGAGAGTTGTGTTGTGGTTTGATTCCGTTGTGTTGTGCTCTACTGGGCCACTGTAGCATTCACTGTCAGAGAAAAAGTGCAAAAATTGTACCTTTAGGGGTACAACAACTTGTCACTGGGACAATACCCTTAAAGGGACACCTTTACATTTAGATTACCTTTGCCATCTTCTAACATTTATTTAATCTTTAAAAACACTAATAATTTAATAACACTGTCAAATGTAATCTGTAGCATATACTGTACATTATAATTTGATTTCTAAATTTAGCATTTAAAATGAATTATTTCAGTTTTTAATGTTTTATTTTTCATTTATTTAGACAAATTACTTTTTTTTTTTTTGTATCACCCATTTATCAGTTTTTGGCCATAGCATGAAAATAATTAACATCTTATCTTTTCATTGAGTACTAGTTTACATTCTGAATGGAAAGCTAATGAACTGTATATCTGGATCAGATTAACCAACATATGTTTGTCTGCTCCACAATCCACTGTTGGGACTACAGTTGCAATTTCTTTTCCAAAGTTCCCTTGTTCTTTCAGTAAAAGCATTGTGCACACATGCATTGCTTTTGACGCTTGAGTTCATGAATGGCAGAAAAATGACATCATGTTCTGATATAGGGATCAACAGATGCAGGAACCTCATTTTTATTTCAAGGTTTTCAGGATTGCCAAATATCTCCAGCCTCACACAAAATGGCCATCATCCAAAATGCCACAACCCACTCCCTCAAACAAGTGACCTAGGTCCACTCACCAGTTTAATAATCAATAGGCCGGATGTGGTGAAAATAAACAAGTAGCTATATAAACATTTAAAAAAAAAATATCCAGTGTATTTAAGTCATTATTATCCCTGTGATTTGGCTCATTTAACTGCTCAATAATATGAAGTTTTGATTTTGCCACCAGGATGTTATGCTCACAAAGGCTGTTCTTATCAATGCGGGTGATTGCGCAGAGCTGTCCACTGAATAGGAGTGGGGGTTCTGAACCTAAGCTTGCACTTTTGGAATACCAAGCGCCCAAATGGCCTCATTGTATGCTGCGGAGCCATAATGCAAATAGCGTGTTTGTCGGTGCAGGGTGTATGAGTGTGTGTTTATGTGTGTAAATGTGCCCATTGTCGGGTGTGTATGAAGGACACTGAGACCAGTGTGAGGAGCAGACAGTCAGTGCCAGGCCAATGCAGGCTGTTCAGCTGCAGCTGGACTCCCTCAACCAATAAAAAAGCAGGTCGTACACAAAAAAACCTACTCATTCTGAAGCTATGCTAACTGCTAACACAAAAGGCTTACACTAAGTCTCATTAATACCATTAATTTTTTGTGCTAACAATTGCACTACAGTGCCAACAATGCATTTTCAACCTAGCATAATGCACTCATTTTAAGAATTGAGTTGCTTAGCATTGCTAATGTCGTAATAGGCCACAGTCATGCTTTAATGGATACTAAATGCTAACACAAAGCCTAACTAATCTTAGATTTTTATCTTGCAATTTTTTTGGGATATGTAAACAATGCTGTAATATAATAATCAACAGCCAAATCTCAAAAATAAGAAACAACAATTTAAAACTAATTAAAAATGTAAAATGGTAAGCTCATGTTTTTGGTAAAGCACTTATTGTTCATAATAACTTAAGTTTATAATTTGAGCTGTAAATCAGTCCTTTTTAAAATAAAAAATTTTGTTGCAAGAATACTTATGATGAATTTCTGGTTATGTACTACGCATACACAGTGGATTACAGATAGAAACATCCTGACCTTTTTCTGGTAATTTTACTGGGTTTAACAACATTATGTTCAGGGGTGCACATAAGTGGTCCGCAGGTCGGCATGCGCGACTAAAATAAAACATGTGCTGTGTAAATAAGTTCTGACAGCGCATTTGCATACCGACATGGTTGACAGCTGTTAATGCACAATTACCATTTTACATAGACGAACTGTACTGTATAAGATTTCTGTTTAAACTGAAAGCATAAATCTAGGCTATCCTCTGCGTTTTCAAAGCACAATGCAAAACCAAAGAGCATAGAAGCTTCACTGACGCTCTTCAATCGGCGGTGCTAAACCTGGAAGCGCATGTACTTGCTGGCAACCCGCCAAAATAAAAGCCTGCTCATTTTATGTTTGAAAATGATGAAAATTCATATAAAAAAAGAAAAGAAAGAAATAGTAAATATTAGCATTTAATTTTTAAGTTTACTATTAAAAAAACACTTTTTTCTATATTCTTTTTCTTTTTTCTATATTCTATCTACTTGTTTTCTTTAAAAAACAAAACAAAACAAAAAAACCTTGCTATGTGTACTGCGTTAGGCTAGCCGAGACTTGTCATAGTGCTTGCATGTTGTTGCCCTTTTGTTGGTTTTGATTGCTTCTATTATCCCCGTTTGTTAATCGCTTTGGATAAAAGCGTCTGCTAAATGACTAAATGTAAATGTAAAATAATTGTATTTGTATTTAATACTCCCTTTTCATTTTAAAATATAATAGTATTATCACACTTTATTATTTAGTTTATTATTTTACAAAAAAACAACAACTAAATAAATAGTGCAGTAATATTATCACTCATATTAATTTTTTTTTATAGTTATATTTAATGGGACACACTATGCAGTGTGAGGACCAAACCAATTCTCCAGGTTCTCTTATGAGAACCAGGCTGAAAAACTTATGTGCACCCCTGATTATGTTGCAGTTAGGTCCACAAAATGGATTGAATACATCTGCACACAATCTCAGTAAATATTCACAATAGTCATACTGTATGTAATATCTAAAATTTCAGCTATAATAACAAAACTCTGTGTGTACTTTTTGCTGTGTACAGATTTTTTTTATGTAAATTAAAAAAAATCTGTAGACTTCCATGTGTGGTTCAAGCTTTTAGTTGTTTAAATTATTTTTATTATTATTCCATAAAAAGGTTAAGCCAAAAATCATCACCATATTATCATAACTGAATAAGCAAAATAAACATTCATCAGATTTTTAATTAACAAGATGAAGTTGTAGACATGAATGTGATGACACAACACATTTTCATACACTCACATGGCTTTTTCTCGCTTCAATGTAGAATTATCTGAAACCAAATGACAAAATATCTTTGGCTGACACAACTGTTCCGAGAGTGTCTAGTTCATTTTCCCACTTTTGAGTTTATAACTATTAGCCATAACTTTGTGTTAATGTTCAGCTTTAGGTGGCTTATTAAAGCCAAGGTTATCTTTTAATACTAAATCCAGCCAAGAGCAGTGAGGGGCTTTTCTTTCTCCTATCAGTATTGTTGTTTGGTTAATATTCTGTGATTTTTGTATGTGTACATTAACTACATGTGTACAGTATGTAACCTAAGTTCTTGTAGTAATCCTTTTAGATTTACCCCAGTATTGTTTACACACCTGGTCTAAAGTCTTATTTACACCCCTTAAAAAAGACAGTGACATTTGTACATCTCGTTTATTTCATTTGCCACTGAAAATGGCATCTCTCTGTGGTTGACATGGTAAAACAGGTTTTGAGAAATCCTAATCATGAATTTTCAGGTTGAAGGATTTTTAAACATGCAGTCTATCTTTGTCAAAGGTAAAGTAACTTGAGACATGTCCACACCTTAAAAGTATTTTACATTATGAACCAAATGTTTTCACTTGTTAGGAGTTGAAAGCTCAAAGTTGTGTGTAATGTCACTTTAAGCCTTGGACAAACTATGGTGCAATGTGCTGGTGAACACTGATAATAAGTTGCATTCTTCAGCCATTTCATTGCATGTTTACAACAGCAGAACATCATAAAAAACTTTTCATATTGTGTCACTAAACAAACCTTCTGTTCTCTTCTGTTCAAAGTGCTTACCATAGTATCAGATGGTAATACTATAGTACTTTGATGTATACTATGGTACTGAATAATTACCATTTTACCATTATATATTTTATGGAGATATTTATAGCTTATCTGACCCTTAAAATAACTTGGTGTAACCTAATGTAGCCATATTAAATTCTATTTTCAAGTCAAACTAAACCATTTAGTTTAAATGCTACCACATCTACCATAAAATTCTTTGAAATGTTCAGTCTGGCTTTCGATTTCCATATAATGTTGAATGGCTTTGTCTTGCGAATATAGTCACCACAGATATCCTAGTTTGTTGAACTGTGTATTTGATTTGCGTGTGTACAGGAGTTTGAAGCCTGGGTGAAGGATACAGATGAACATGGTTTCGTAGTGGTGTCATTTGGTGCAGGAGTGAAGTATCTGTCAGATGACATTGCTCAGAAACTTGCAGGAGCCTTGAGCCGTCTTCCCCAGAGAGTCATCTGGAGGTACTGCCATTCATTGCTTCTTTCATGTGATCAGTGAAACATTTCACCAACAGATCAAATCACCTGGGTATCTTTCCATTATAGTTTTTTTTTCTATCACATAGTATCTATTGGCAGCTGACCTGTGGTGGCGGGTCAATGATGAGTGTGTGGCTACAACTAACTATTTTGTTTTCCATTTCCAAACCAGTAAACCCTCATTCAAAATTATCTGATGGTTTCGTTAGACTTTCCAATGGTTTCCAGATGCAAAATTTTATGAATTCATTTCAGACTAAAGCATTGTACAGATTCACTTGTTTATTGAGAGTATTGTCAGTAGTTATGATGAATCTCAGTATGTTTGTTTTAAATCCCAATAAATCTTCATCTTTTGTTGGCAGTGGACGGACATTTGATCCTTTGAGATCTTTGAAAATCTTAAAAAGAAAATGTGATGATTATTCTGATCATAATTTTTTCATTTTGGTTTGTTGTGTTGTAAGAGTTTAAAACTTTCTCTGTAATACACATTCAATACAATAGTCTCAGAGAAAAATACTCTCTAAAACGGTTTACAAATGACTTTTGAAACTGCCACCTTAATTTATATAGGAATTATGGGGCCATTCACCCAAAAATGAAAATTCTGTCATTATTTACTTTGCCCTCTTGTCATAGAACAGTTTGACTTTATTTCTGTGGAACACAAAGTCAGAAATTGCCTTTTACCATACAATTGCAATGAATGGGAACTACTGTACAAAAAGTAGTGAAAAAATACTACTTGTGCACTATAATCCAAGCCATCTGAAGCCATATTATAGCTTAGTGTGAGGAATAGACAAAAATTTAACTTTACTACAAATTTGGTACCACTTTACTGATATTGACAGTAATTTTGCAATCTTTGAAGCTGGAAAGCCTCAGTCCCCATAAGGGATTCATTTTATGAAAAAAAAAAAGCAACCACAGTGGAAGAAATAAAGTGAAGCAGGTCTGAAACCACACGAGGATTAGTAAATAATAGCAGTATTTTCATTATTAAAGGAATGATTCATTTACTTTATTTATATTACATTTTATATGAAGCAGAATTTATAACATAATTCAGGATTTCAGAGGTGGTGGTCTTATAAGTTAGCTCAGCTTGAAAATATGTCACAAGTGCATGTAAACTTTGAATTTCCCATTAATTTTGTTTCTTTACAAATGTTTTATTATCATTCTTTCCTCTTTATCTTTTCCTAAGTGAACATGCATGCTTATAAGTAGCAGCACCTGTTGTTGTCATTGGCAGTCATATTGTCATGACTCCCGTAGTCATGCCATATAATCTCAGTTGCGTACTTGCATTCAGGCAAATGTGCCATGGCAAGACTTTATTAATGAGGACACTGTTGGGAGTAGAAATGTCCAGGGAAAACACACACACACACACGTAAATATACTGTATAGACAGACAGACACACTCCAATGAGCCGCAACAATATACCACTCTTGTTACGTATTCAGACATGAAGTCATGAACATATGGCCTCAACTCTTTCTCTGTCACACTGCGCATAGATTACAGTAATAATAATTAGAGTCACTGACTGCTGTCAGGTTTCTTAGTAACTGTAGAATGTTTGTCATTAGGTTTGGCACATACTGGCCTTTAAGGCTGTGTGTGTGTGTTTGCTCAGCAGTGACGGAGAACCCCAGATCTTTACTAAATCTCAAGCCAGACTTCAATACAATAGCTTCATATAATCTCCACCGGAGAACTCTTGTTGTATTGTTTGTTTAATTAGTTGTTTAGCAGATGTCCAAAGACTTGAGGATTTATCTCTTAAAACTAATTTAAAATCAAATGCTAAAGTAACATTGGTCCCACTTTATATTAGGTGGCCTTAACTATTGTGTACTTACAATTACTTAAAAAATACCTGCATGTAGTTACATCTGTAATTAATTTCTGTAATTACATTTATAGTTACACAGTTGACCAATCCCTTACACCTTAACCCACCCTTAAACCTATACCACCAAACCTGTCCCTAACCTTACCCGTATCCCACCTCAGTAGTAGCAAAAGTGTTTTGCAATACAATATGAACACAGTAAGTACATTTGATGTAAGTACATAGTAATTAAGGCCACCTAATATAAAGTGGGACCATAGCATTTCTTATTATTATCGATTTTAAATCAGTGGGTGTTTTTTGTGGAAACAGTGATGCATTTTTTTTTTTTTTTAGAATTCTTTGATGAATAGAAAGTTCCAAAGAACAACATTTGTTTGAAATAGAAATCTTTTGTAGCAATATAATTTTTTTTACTTCACTTTCAATCAATTTCATGTGTTTTTGCTGAATAAAAGTATTGTTATTTTTTAAATAAATCCTAAACTTTTGAACAGTGGTGTGTGTTCCTGCTATTTTTGTACTGATTTATCAGGCATGTTCTAAAGACAATTTGTTTGTCCTCATAATCTGATTATAATGATCTTTTCTGCTGATGTCAATTAGTCCATGTGGTCAGCAAAAAAATAAATAAATAAAAAATAACCAAAAGCATTATACAGTAGCTTTTCAAGCACTGTTTTAGACTACTGTAGACTAAAGCAGCCTTTATATAATGTTGCCAGTAGTTACCACATTAATTTACTTCAACATCCAGGTCCCATCCGACATTGTTTTTGCTTTTGAATGTTTTGTTTCATTTGGAAATCCATTACTTTACATAGTCAAATGGGTTGTGAATACAGTTTCATGTTGCCTTCAATGCCTTTCTCAAAAGTACAGTGGTTGTAGCTCTTCATGTTTCATGAACCTCGTATGCATATGTAATGTTTATATGTAGTATAACTATCATGTTTATATGGCATGCATTAGTGCAAAAACATTTATATAACCTTTACAAGGTACAAGGAATCCATCTGATTTCGTATTGGTGCTGGATGCTTGTTTTTCATCTTTTTCTTTTTATTTGCCTTCTGAATGTAAGCTTTGGTATTAATCTAATATATGCATGCAAAATATTTGGTCTCTATCTCTCTCATACTCTTTGTCTCTAATGCACTTTTCCTTTCCAAATCCAAATTCCTGATCTTGCTCATATCTATGATGCTTTGAATAACTATCTCATCCACAACATTTAAAGGGCTTGTAGAATGGGATGCCTGTACTGTATCTCAATGAGTTCAATCTCTCTGCAGGTTCTCTGGAGTCCCTCCCTCCAATCTGGGTAGCAATACTAAACTAGTGGACTGGATGCCACAGAATGACCTGTTGGGCAAGTATCATCCTATCTCTCACTGAATACCACTGAGAATTCAGAAATGCATATGAAGTTTGAATGTTCCCCAATGAAAAAAAATAAAATAATAAAAATATCTTCCTGAATTTTTATTCAAAACTGAGAATCCTGAACAAAGTACCATGACTTTCACAAAAACATGAATAATATTAAGAAATGTTTTTGAGCACTGAATCGGCTTATTAGGATGAACTTGTCTTAAGGCTTTTTATAAATTTTTACTGGAAAAATGAATGATTTTTTTTTGCAGTGTGTGAGGGTGAGAGAGCTCATCCTCCTCATTGCTCTTTTCTGCATCTCTTAGGATAATGTCTCTGTTGTACAGAGGACACAAAGCCTGTGCATGTGCTTGTTTGTGTGAATGAGTTTCTGTTTCACCATGGGCTTGAGGTCACAGAGGGCCTTTCTGTCTCCATCATTCTTTCTTTTCTCTCTTTCTCTCAATGTCTTTCTGCTGTCTGCCACACTTCCTGTTCTCTGATGACCTAGTCGATGCATTCTGTGCTTTGATCTTAAATCAGTTTGGATTGCACATCCAACCAAAGATAATGACAAGAAAAAATTTCTGATACACAAAGTCAGTAGACAAGATGGACCCAAGGTATTTCTTCTCTGAGAAAAAAACAAACACTTACTTGTTTAAAGCTCAGCTGGACTGAACTTCAAGATCAATGACCCATGGTCAACACTGTCACAATAAACAACAGTTTAATTTCCATTTTTAATCAGAGTGCAAAATGCACTTATACACACTGTATGTATAGCTTTATGCATAAAATGAAAATGTCCTGCCTCATGTCAGTACCAGTAAGAAAGTGATACTGTACACACCCCACCCTATCCGTGAGAAACCTCGGACAAATTTACAAAAACGTATGCAAATGTCCCTTTGATTTTCCTATGTGTCTTTAAATGTATTTTTAAAGAGATATAAGGGTAGTAGATGAGTTAATGTACAACTAGTGACTCGGAAAAGTCAATAAAAATCTTTGTTGATCGTGACTCATTTAGAGGAAGAAGTTAGCATGTACAGGGAGGGATGAGTGTAAAGGCCGAGAGTGGCTCATGTTCACACAGAAGTTCAATCATTAGATCAATCTTGTTAACTTTTATTTTTATTATAATTTTGATGCTTTTTGTGAGGCACTTCACTATTGTCCGAAAACAAAATACAAAAATCCCCAATATTAATCTTTGTTCACTCATCTCACTCTTTATTCCATGTACATGAATTGTACCTCTAATCGCTTATCAATGAGAGGTATGCCTTTACTATTCTAAGCAATCAGAGCAGCGGATGATAAACTGAAGGAGGGACCTGAGTCACATCTAGAAGTGAGAATATAGTAGGGATGGACTCATTTTGGGCCAGTAACCACTCAGAACACAATAGAAAATGTAAAAATCTAGTTTTAATGGTGCTGTATTTCATAGCAAATATTTTACAGTAATTTATATTAAAGGAGACCTATTATGACCCTTTTTACAATATGTAATATAAGTCTCAGGTGTCCCCAGAATGTGTCTGTGAAGTTTCAGCTCAAATACCCCATTGATCATTTATTATATCATTTTGAAAATTCCTATTTCGAGTGGAAGCAGAAACACGCTGTTTTCGTGCATGTACTTTAAATGCAAATGAGCTGCTGCTCCCCGCCCCCTTTTCCAGAATAGGACTGTGCCTTTACAGCTCGTACATCAGATACTCTGCTAATAAAACATCTGTTTGGTTTTGATTATCATGTCTATCGCACTGGAATCATGCATTTTAAAGCCATATTAGTTTAAACTTCTAATATAGCCTACGGTTTTCTGAGTGCACACATCTGAAACACGCGCACAGAAAGCAGCTGTCACATGACGTGAGTACTAAACTAAAGGTGCATTCCCTCCATATCATAATTACCGTAATTACGAGATACCAACTTGTAAAAAATGTTCACGTCCTCGTAGAACTCGTAATTGTGAACTGGGACTTTTCTGAGAGCTACAACTTGTACTACCTGACCACTTCAGATTCATTACATGATGTTTAGGCATTGATAGTGTTCAGAGTCTGAGTCCAAGGGTGTGAACAGCTCCAAGTAGAGTGTCATGTGTTATTTCGAAATTACAGTGATAACGACATGGTGTGAATGCGGCATAAGTTCTCTTTCATGCCTTATTGTGCTTAAACTGTCAAATACATAAGTTTATGTTAAAAAATGTGTATGTCTGTTATGTCTGTGAAGGTAAACAGCTGGGAAAGAGATCGCATGTTTATATTAGATCTGTGTGGCAGCAGCGTAATATACAGTAAATAAATAATAAGTCCACTGCTCTCTTGTGCCCTCTGAGGCTGGAACTCTAAATAGTGTTCTGTGCTCATCTGTGCAGCCAAAGACAGAACAGTTAGCATGCTTTGCTCAAACTTTCGCCATGGCGTTAGAACTGGTACATTGTTGTCACTTGCGAAAACACAATGGTGGCGGTGGAAACGTGTAGATTAAGGGGCGGTAATATTGTAATAAGATCCCCTTTCTACATCATGGGGGAGCGAAATCTGAGCAGCTCGTTTGTCCTTTTTCATGTTTTCTGGGTTGGTAGATGCACCGGGGACCCGATTATAGAGCTTAAACACGGAAAAACTGGTTTTCATGATATGTCACCTTTAAAGGTGCCATAGAATGCATTGATACAATATTTTAAATTGTTCTCTGATATCTACATGGAAGGTATGTGGCTTAGGTAAGGGCAAAAATTCTCCAGAAACGGTTTTACATGTCCATTTACTACGCTAGGATTTGTCCCTAGAATGAAATGCTCTGTTATTACCTTATTTGGAAGGCTCATGAATAATAATGTTGAGCTGTGCTCTAATTGGCTGTTTCACAGTGCGGCTCAATGTTGAGCTCTGCTCTGATTGGCTGTTTCACAGTGCAACTCATTTCAGTAGCTCACACAGCAGGAAGGAAACAGGGAAAATATATATTTCAATACTTTGTCTTGCAGTTATATCGTTGGGTAATTATACTGTATATAAAATGCGGGCATCAGGGAGCCGCTTTGAATGCATGATAGCGTTTTACTTTCTCTTTCGAGATTTGCGATCGCTCCTGGTCTATGTAAACTACAGCGGCAGTGCTTTCCACACATTTTACAAGATCAGATGCTTGTCAGTGGTGCTCAGGATCTGTAAATCATTTGCCATCATCCTATCAGTCATCTCTCCTTACTCTGTTCATGTGGTAAGTGAAATCTTATGTACTGTAATGTAACAGGCTAAAGCTAGCAAGAAGCTAACCATGTCCCTTTAGTGGCTTGTGTCATTTAATTAGAACGCGTTATTTGTTTTCCGTGCCTTTCTGAATACAGACATCAACCCATCCCTGCACAGCCTGGAACATAACATTTATTTCTAGGATCTGTCATTTTCGCTATTATCCTCGCTTGTTTCTTCACAATACCTGCTGTGCAGGTCCAGCTGGCCTAGAACATGGGCGTATATATCCAAATGTTGGGGGCGTAACTATTAGTGATCCCGACTCTTACGTCACAGTCGGTGTTATGTTCCGATTCGCCTATTTTTCAGTGGTCTTTTGTTTGCACGAGATTTATATAAGAAGGAGGAAACATTGGTGTTTGAGGCTCATGGTATGTCATTTCCATGTACAGAACTCTTATTATTCAGCTATGCCAAGGTAAATACAGTTTTCCATTCTATGGCACCTTTAAAGTAATCATAGTTATTAATGTTACCATGATAAAGAGGAGCCATCCATGCCATTCATTCTTTAACCCTGTTGTTACTATGGTCTAGCTCAAAATACCACAGTTAAATGATGATTACTGTGCATGAAACAACTACGGTAAATGTTCTGCAATATCAGCTGTATTTGTTGGTAAAATGCAATTTTTCAGTAATTGTAGTTTTTCTCTAACACTCTTATCTGTTGTTCACTCACAGGCCACACAAACACACGGGCCTTCTTGAGCCACGGGGGCTTGAACAGCATCTATGAGGCCATGTATCACGGTGTTCCCGTGGTGGGTGTACCACTGTTTGGAGATCACTATGACACCATGACGCGAGTTCAGGCCAAAGGCATGGGAATAATGCTTGAGTGGAAAAGGATGAGTGAAGAAGACCTTTATACTGCCATGGTTAATGTCATTACAGACAAAAGGTAATTCAGATGTGCCTGTATAAAATGAATAAAGTGCAACACACACACACACACACACACACACACACACACACACACACACGCACACACACGCGCACACACACGTCTGGTTTGCTATCCTTGTGGGGACTCTCCATAGGCGCAATGGTTTTTCTACTGTACAGACCGTATATTCTATTGCCCTACACCAACCCTACACCTAAACCTACCCCTTACAGGAAACTTTTTGCATTTTTAGATTTTCAAAAAACTTAATTCTGTGTGATTTATAAGCTTGTTTACCCGTGGGGACCTCAATTTAGGTCCCCACCGTGACACAAGTCCCCATGAGTCTGTGCGTATTCAGGTTTAAGTCCCCATCGGGATATAAAAACAGGTACACACACACACACACACAAACACGCAGTCATTGTAAAACGTCTATTAAAAAACAGGTAATACAAATCCAAACCCTCACACACAGAGCTGGTTTAATTTTTAATGACTGTGGAATTGGTGTTACTCAAGTTTAATGATAAACAAGACCTGTTGAAAACTCCACAATGGTGTCAATATTTGCAGACCCATAGTGTTTTAACAAATCCAAGGGAGCCAAAGAGCAGTGTAGCCTAAAAAGATTTTATTCTAGAGGCTGAATGTTAGGGATTTAGCAGTTTTTCAGTTCATGTTGTTCCAAACCTAAATGACTTTCTTCTGGCGTAGAACACAAAAAGAGACATTTAGCAGAATGTCCAAGCTTTTTTGGTGGATTGAAGGCCATTAATGTTATATTACTCAAAAATGTTTACATTTATTTATTTTTTATTAATAAAAAAACTTAACCTTTTATTTATTTTGATAAATATATTATTTCTAATTATTATTAATATTAACTAATTCTTTTGATTTGCACTGACAAAAATATGAAGATCAGATCTTTAAGTTCGGTTTCATGGAGCTATGGTACAGTGTCATCTTGTGGCCTTTATATCAAGATCAGCATCCTGTTGGTGATGTGCTGTCTCAGATGTTCTTCTCCATCTTTCTTTCTATCAAGGTATCGTGAGCGAGCACAGTTGCTGTCTCAGATTCATAAAGATCAGCCTGGTCATCCAGTGAGTCGGGCAGTTTATTGGATAAGCTATATACTACGCCACCGTGGTGCCGAACACCTCCGCTCTGCAGTCTATGAGATCCCCACCTACCAGTACTTCTTATTGGACGTCGCTGTGGTGATAGGAGTGTGCCTGCTTCTACTTGGCTACTTTCTATACCGAATAGGCAAGTGCATCCAATCACGATTGGGGCGCGGTTCATCTCCAGCGGAGAAGGTGAACGGACACTGTCATAATGGAATTCCAAATGGCAAGCACAAAAGAAATGGCCATGTTAAAAGTATGGACAAGAAACTAAAGTAAAGCACTAGGAGAAATCAACACTAACGCTTCACTAAAGAGAGGAATTAACTACTCTTCACTCAAAGCAGGGCCTATCCAGGAAATAAATACATGGGTCAATAAAGAAACAAACCAACCATTATAACAACAAACTGTAAGTGGGAAGCCAAAGTAAGGAAGAATGGAAGGAATCCAGAAAACATAAATGAAAAGCTCCTGAGGACGTTGTTTTTCCTGATGAATGGAGTTAATGTTCATTTGTGGTCCTGAATATTGAGTTTATCCTTGTGGAAAAAGCAACGGTTTAGAAATGTATGTTTTTAACAGGAAGCTATCATGCTATGGGGCATCAGGTTTTACTACATCCAAATACAACAGAGATCTATATCTATTTATATAAATTTCATACATTTTGTGCACAGAGCACTGTTGACTTTTGTGCACTGAATTTAATTTATGTTCTATATTTATGTTTCACGCACTCCGTCCCTACTTTGTTTTCACTTCTTCAGGAATATTAATTCTCGAAGGTTAGCAAGCTAGCATATTTGCTAGTGTTTATGTTGCCAGCCTTGCCTTAATCTTTAATATGCTTTTTGTTTTGCTAACATTACAACCAGCACTAGCTAATGCTGCTAGTTATGCTAGCTATACAAAATGCTAGAGATTTTGTTAGGGATGTTAAACTTGAAATCTTCTATTTACAATAATTTTGGAATGCTAGGAGCCAGTATACTGGTATACTAAAAGTCTTAGAACATCTTAGCCACTTTTCCCATTTTGTTTTGTTGTTTTTTGCTAATTTCATTTAATGAATTAATAGCACAACTGTAGTTTCTCTTCAGATAAGGTGGAACATCCCTTCACACAATCCTCGTGTTGGCAGATATGGCTTCAAATGAGCAAAAGATACAATTTATTAAGCCATTTCACCCATACTATTGCGTTGCTTCATTGAGGTTTAGGATTTGAAGCTTAAATTCTTCCTCACTGCAGTCATCTTTACTGAATGGTTTATTTTATTAAGCAAATCATGCTTAGGAGGAACATTTTTTTAAACAGGGGGAGGGGGTATACAGTAGTTTTTATGTGTGAGTGCCTGTGTGTCTCGAAATGTCCCAAACAAACTACATTTTTATTAGAACGTGCGTCAGACGAGTGTTGTTATCACAGCAAAAGACTGTTTGCTGACATGTTCCCACAAATCAGTAGGCCTAGAGTGACCTGGAGGAATTTGGTACTGTAATGAACATTTCTCATGGTGCTCTACTGGTTCTTTTAACCCTCAGCCATTTTCATTACTATATTTTGGTAACATGTCATTCTAACATTTAGTTGTGTGACTTTTCACCAGGTATTTTGAAGTGGCAATAAATAGAACCTCTGTAAATTATTTGTGCGTTAAAGTGCATTCTCAGCCTCAGAGGTTTTATTTTTTTAAAAATGCCACTGGACAACCTGATATAAAATCACATGCTGGTTTTACAACTCAATGTCAGAATGAACTGTTGCCAGTAATACACTCAGTGTGATTGTTTTAAATGTACCACAACACTGTTCACATAAATATTATATTTCCCAGATCACTTAACAGTCAAATCACCTTAAGAACATAAAGAATCAAAACCAAAATGACTTTAAAAGAAGATTCACTGACGTCATAATAGTTTGAAGCTGTTTTACCATGAGGTTTAAAGCATTTCTTCAGCCAAGCACTGTTTTAGATTGTCCATACTTGAAAATACAATGGCTGCAATATGGCTGTAAATGCATCAGAGCTATGACTGGTGAAACAGTGACGCACACTCACACACTTTGAACGATATAATTGTTTCTAGTTGTTTGTTTTGTATGATTTTCAGTATTAATATTAGATGGATAACAACAGAGGAAAAAGCTGCAGATGGCTCTAACCTTAAAGGCTGTGTGTGTGCGTGTGTGTGTGAGTGGTTGGTTATAGATTGTGATTTCTTATATGTGAGATGTGTATGTGTGTACATTTGAATGGGGTTGCTTGAGCCTACTTGTGTCCAGCTTTGGCTTTATATACTGATCATTTAAAACCAATGCTCCAGTTCACTTACAGTACATCGATGCCTTTCTTTGTCTCTCATAGTCTGTTTCCTGATAAAGTCCTTGTAGAAGTAGTTGTTAAAGGCTGCTTGAAGGAGTTTAGTCTAATTTTTTTTTAGTTTTTTTTCATAATGATTTAATGTGTGTCTGTGTTATGTAAATAAAAAGACAAACAAAAATACTAATGGTAAATAAACATTAATATTTTGTTTGCTTACTCTAGTCGTCTGATGATTCTCTCTCAATTGCAATGTAAAATAAGAAAAAGATGCTGCCACCTGTAACACCAAAGGAAGTTCAGTAAGCTAGTCTGAAAGTTACAGAGCACATGTGTGGCGTCTCACTTCTGTTCTCAAGTTACACTGTCCCAAAGTGGTTTGTCTCGGTTTTTCCCATGACCTCATTGATAGTTGTGTCTAAATGATAACTCTTATTCTGCAAAATGTTCTTGCATGTGCATTTGGTGCGATCAGGTTGATATGGTTTGCTAACTCACTATTGTTATCCTGTGATGAATTTGAATGCAATTAACAAATTGAAATAAAAACAGCAGGGTACTTTTCAGATTTCTTAGTTAATAGATGACTGCGGGGGGAGATGAGGGAGTGTAAAACTACACGCAGGTTGGTCGGCAGGTATCAGGTGTTGTCCTTATGTTTTCAGCACTGTCACATTAGATGGGTGTGTATCCTGAAGATGTGTGTGTGTGTTGATTAAGAGATAAACCGACACTTTATCCCATCTTTCTCTTAATTATTCACTGACAGTTTAGCATGTGATGTGTGTCTTATTATGCATGCTTGTGTATGAAGACTGTTTAGTGCTAATTAGACTGTTTTCCTGGTTTCACAATTAGACAACCCATGCTCATTGGAAAAACATGCCTGTGGCGACGTTTCTGCAAATTGACATTATGCTCTTCTTGCATGATTTGCGATAGTTTTAAACTGAAATATTCAGTAAGTGGCGATAAAAGCTCATTCAGTTTATAAACATGAATTTGACAATGTTTTATATTGGTTGGTGTATGTAAAAAGCAAAAGTTACAAAAGTAAATAGAAGATAAGTTGTATTTGCTTTTTTAACATCTTTTGAGCTCTTTTATTGTGATGCGTGTTTTTCAGGACTTGTACCAGGTGAGTTACCAAGCAAGTTTACCACATTAGAAAATCCATACAAATGGAACTGATGATATGATACAAATGTCAAAATGTGTTAGTTTACAAATCATGCACTATGGTAAAAGTCTTTTGAGATCATAACATAATGTGTAATGAACCGGACAAAAATATGTCTTTAATAATGAATAACCAGGTTGTGTAATCATACTTTATGTAAACAGGACTAAACGTTGTTGATGTTTTACTACCACTAGTGTTCATTTCACCTGGAAACTGCAGTGAAGCATATGTATAGGTATGTTTTTTGGAGTTTTGCAAAACTGTACAGTAGGTAGAAGCACTTGTTTTCCAATGAGCCTTGGTTGCAGTTAGAAGAGAGTGCTTTTGGGAACATGAAGAGTGAGTGGAAGGTCCAGGTGTGATGCTCTTAGCTCTTTTGGAGTCCTGTCTCTGCAGTCCTTGAATCCTCAGTGTGTTCAGAGAATTGATATGTCTTTCATGGTGGCAAACTTCAATCAATTTCCAGGTCAGAGGCCGAAAGACAGAGGAGCAAGCAAACAAGCATCAGTTAGAGTTCTGAGAAGCACTCTTTCTTCTTCATTCAGAAAGGTGCCATGATTTGAGCCTGACAGGCTAATGAGGCCTCAACCCTTAACCTAACCTGATCAGCCTTTCAGGTGCAAAGTGGGGCACCTTTCATGCTTTTGAGCCAATTACCTGAGCCATGAATGCCATGACACTAACCAAAGGGAAATGATGTCATGACAACTCTGCCTGGCTGATGGCGTCGCAGGAACATGTGGTCCCAAGCACTTCTCCTAAAAGGCAGCAGGGAAAAAAATAAGAGCATAGTGTGTGTGTGTGTGTGTATGTATGAATATTAGAATATTAGATGGAGAGAGTGAGAGACTTTTCTGTCCACTAGAGGGAGGAGTACTTGCCATTTACTTGTGTGTGTGTTTTTAAAACATAAATTGTGCATCATTTTACAACTGTATGTTATATAGTGTGTTCTTATTGTTAACTAAAAATATATTTAAAAATGGTAACTGAAATAAAGCTGAAATAAAATATCAGATGAAAAGCTTAGTTGAAAATGAGAAATGATGACATCTAATTGAAATAAGTTGAAGTAGCCTACTAAAAATACTAAAACTGAAAAATATCTAAATATAATAATAATAATAATAATAAATGACAAGAACAACAAAAAATACCAAAACTTAAAACTAAAATTAAAATTAACACTGAAAATAAAAATAACTAATTCAAAATGTTATGAATCATAATAATAGTATAATATCAATCATTACAAAAGTAGCACTGTTATATTGTATTTGCCTTATTTGTTTTGGGATGTATTCATTGTTCTATAAAAAACAATATATAGAAAATTAAGCTCAAGAACTTTATATTGTGGAATGAACAAAACCATTTGTTGTGGTTTTAAAGTTGCTGTCTTTATATATTTAGAAAGAAAACCAAGCATTCATTCTATTTTTGAATGCCACACACACACACACACACACACACACACACACAAAATATCCCTACTATCTGTATGCTCTGTAAAGCAAGGAACACTATAACAGAGAAAAGCAATTCATTAACATTCTCATTCATCTTGATTACAGTTGCTTCGCTGACAGGACCACACCAGAGCTAAAAATGCCATGTGACTCCATATGACTAATCACTCTGGAGCTGCAAGAAAATGGTGCCATGACAGCACTGACTGGCTGATGGCACCACAAGAATGTGCACAGCCTCAAAGCCTTTCATTAGCAACTATTCTGAGATGTGATGTCAAAGACAGCAGACAGGTAAAAATATGTCAACTTTGTGCTTACAGTACAAGCTGTTTAAAAATAATCAAATTAAAATGTAGTGAGATAGCTGCTGTGTATATTTTGCTCGCAAAACAACACACATTGTCAGAATACATGACCATTTTTGAATGGCAATGGTCCATTGCCAATGGAGAATGATGCTTTCTGCAGCCAGATGGTATAATTAAAATTTATCAGCAGGGGCTAATGGGGCCATGCTATCCAGCCAATCCTTGACCCTTTGCTGTAGTAAAAATCAAGAGTTTTAGTCAGTTAGGAACCCTAGCCAGATAGAGAATGTGCTTGGTCTTTGTTTTTTATATGTTCGGCTTAGCTGACCTGTCTTTGGAGTGTTTTTTTTTTTTTTTTTTTTTGATTGTGGTTGAACTTAGCAAAACAATGAAAATTAACAAAACAACATTGATTACAACTTCTTCACTCTCAGAAAAAAAAAAACTGTCGCTGTGGCAATATCCTTTAAAAATGTAATAATATGTAGGCTACCATTCAGGTACTGATATGTACACTTTATATGCACCCTTTACCACCACAGTGACAGGTTTTGTACCTTTTTTTCTCAGATTGTTTAATATGTTCTGAGTGGATTTTGAAGTTGAATTTGATTTTGTGTGTGTGTCCGGTCGATTCTAGCTTCCAAATGTAATTTGTAAATTTTTACACAAGAGTCCTGGGTCCTAAATGATGTAGTATTTCTTGAAAACAGCAGGTGGCACTGTTGATTCATAAATGCGGACAATCAGAACCAAGTGCTGCTTCCAACATTAAAGGTGCCATAGAATGGAAATCTGTATTTACCTTGGCATAGTTGAATAATAACAGTTCTGTACATGGAAATGACATACTGTGAGCCTCAAACACCATAGTTTCCTCCTTCTTATGTAAATCTCGTGAATAAAAAAAGACCACTGAAAAATAGGCGAATCAGAACATAACACCGACTGTTACGTAACAGTCGGGATCACTAATAGTTACGCCCCCAACATTTGCATATACCCGCCCATGTTCTAGGCCAGCCACCAGCCGAACCATCAGAAGTTCTTCAGGTATTGTGAAGAAACAAGCGAGGACAACAGCGAAAATGGCAGATCATGGAAATAATAAATGTTATGTTCCAGGCTGTGCAGGGGATGTGAAGTGCAGGGATGGGATGGTGTCTGTATTCAGAAAGGCACGGAAAGCAAATAATGCGTTCTAATAAAATAACGCGAGCCACTAAAGGGATATGGTTAGCTCTTTGCTAGCTGTAGCCTGTTACAGTACATAAGATTTTACTTATCACATAAACAGAGTAAGGAGAGATGACAGAGGATGATGGCGAATGATTTACAGATCCTGAGCACCACTGACAAGCATCTGATCTTGTAAAATGTGTGGTAAGTCCTGCCCTCCATAGTATAAATTGAGTAGGTAGAGCAGTCTCGAAAGTGAAAGTAAAATGCGATCGTGCATTTGAAAACAATGCCCCGCATATTAATAGCGGCTCCCTGATGCCCGCATTATATATACAGTATAATTACCCAACGATATAACTGCGCGAGAAAGTATTGACATATATATTTTCCCTGTGTTTCCTTCCTGTGAGCTACTGAAATGAGCTGCACTGTGAAACAGCCAATCAGAGCAGAGCCGCACTGTGAAACATCCAATCAGAACAGAGCTCAATATTAATATTCATGAACCCTCCACATAAGCCAATAACAGACCGTTTCATTCTGGGGAGAAATCTTAGGGTTGTAAATGCATATTTAAAACTGTTTCTGGACAATTTTTGCACTTACCTAAGCCACATACCTTCTATGTAGATATCAGAGAACAATTTAAAATATAGTATCAATGCATTCTATGGCACCTTTAAGTAAAACATACTCGCATAAGAGAGTGATTAGTACGATGAAGCCAGACACTGTTATTTCCTGTTCCAGTTCTGGTGCTCTATTCTCCATTCATTAACTGCATCTCATGTCCTCACTGATGAATTAGTGAAGGGCAGCCTTTCTGATGTAAACTTCTGCAATATTAAGAATTAGTGTGTGGGGTGTGTAGTGTATTACTACCATAATATTGCTGTGCATTTAGATGACACCGCTTTATTTCAGCTGAGAGACTTTTTGCTGTAATCATCTAAAAGCATCTGCTAGCCTAGACACCTCACCTTGTGATTAGACCAGTGTTAAAGACTCAAGGTTGGGTCAAATACAGAAGGGGGAAGAGCTGCTAATAAAATATGCAACACTCACACACACATAATTGCTCAATTGCACACCACATAATTTAGTTCATTCAGATAATAGTAGCAAAGACATTACACTGATGAAAAAACTGGCTCTCAGTTGTAACACTCATGTTAATTCGATCATGAGTCAGGTCTTTGATATATATTGTTTTTATAATGAGCTAATTATATTTTCTATCCCCTAACCCTGAGGCCAAAAACATTTGCCAAAATGAAAAGGTAAATGTAAACATGCTTAACACAAGTACGCGATCGAAGGCGCGAGCTCTAAATGGTGCACAGCTGCAATCTCATCGCGCGGTCCGTTTTTTTTAACATAGTGGCAAACCTTCAAGGGGGCGATAGAGTTACGTTCAAATGACTGACATTGATATTGAACCAGATGTGTTTGCAAGTTGGTCTGGCGGTAACAAAACGGGGGGATCGAGTTTAGTAAAATGTATTGTACATTAAGACGGATGTGTTAGCGTTCAGATTAGCCTTTTTCACACTTCCGCGTTTCTGGCTTCCGGACTGGAGCTTGAAGGGTAAAAGTTTTTCCGGTGACCACAGCAGCTGTACTTAACAAGAATAAGTTCGGGAATCAAAGTTTTTTTTTTTTTTTTTTTTTTTTTTTTAAAAAATTAGATAAAATGAAAATGCTTGAACTGCCGGTGATTTACTCTACACAGCGCAAACATTTCACAACTAACTTTTTGCGTCAGCTTTGGGTAATCACAAACAATGTATTTAATTCTAAATGGTGGCACAAAATTCAGTTACATTAGCTTTGCCGTTCTGTCCACTTGGTGCTGGCTGTACATTATGACCCTCTAACGTTACGTGAAATGTTTTTGCGATTATTATTATCATTATTACTAATAAAGTAATATTGTATTTTCTGCTTGCTCTCCTTTGCATCATTAACGTGATGGCATAAATGTACGTTGAATATGCCTGGGAAATACATATTAAACAAGAGATGACTCGGATTCATATTGTATCGGGATTATGTTGTTGCGTTGTTATTATATAGTTTAATACATGCTTCAATCGGACTCAAAATTGTTTAATTTATTCTTGGAAAAATGTGCAACTGGATATAAATGTTTTCGTTTTTAAGTAATTTATCATGATGTGGTGATTTGAGGGAAATGACTGAGTAAATTGAGATACTATGCTGAAATGTACTGGAGATGGTGAACAGAAACCATCCGGCGCTTTGAGACTATCTGAGTCAGCTGTCTAAGTGTGGCCATAAATTACAAACAAGTAAAATATCGTTTCTTTGTAGATTATATAACAACAACTTGGAAAACAGACAAAACAGAAAAGGTAAGATAAGCAGGCTATTTAAGAGGAACTAACTTTACCTTGCGCTGACTTAATTCGATTATTTGTGAAAAAGGTTAATTACTTGGCATTGCATCTCAGAGCGGCTCTATTCGCATGCTGCTCCACATGAACTGCTATTAGTTACATGTAGGGGTGTGCGATATGACGATTTTTGATCGTGGACGATAAAAATGTTTCCACGATCTGCTTTTGAAGAAATATCGTAGTATCGTGCTAAAGCGCACATTCTGGCGCCTCCGTACAACACGACATACAGCGGTAGACAGGACACTGCACTTATTCGCGATCGCAAAAGTACATTATTTGCATACAACCCTTGCCGGTTAAATGTTTCATTCGCGCGCTGGTCTGACGTCCGCTTTTTCTGAGCGCATACACCCGAAGCGCGCGCACTAAAAAGCCTGTTAAACAGCGCCTGATCACTAAACTAAGTTATCTTTTGCGCTAATACTGTCAAAACACACAAGGTTTACATATAGACTCAGTTGGGTATATCTAAAATGAAAGTAAACAGTTCAGAGAAAAATGGATACGTGCCTGTATATTAGATGCGTGCAGGTCTTAAAGGGACAGTACTTAACATGCAGCCGACTGTCATTAAAGGGACAGTTCACCCTAAAATTTAATTTCTGTCATTATTTACTCACTCACATGTTGTCCCAACCTGTATTAATTTCTTTCTTGTGCTGAACACAAAAGATGATATTTTGAAGAATGAGTGTGCTGGTCCACATTGAATTTGATAGTAGCAAAAAAATCATGTATAAGTCACTGTGGACCAGCAACTGTTTGGTTTTCCACGTTCTTCAAAATAGCATTTATTTTCAGCAGAAGAAAGAAACTCACTCAGGTTTAAAACAACTTTTGAGTAAATGATGGTATAAATATAAAACACTATGACAGAATTGACAGACAGATGACAGAATTTTTATTTTGGGGTGAACTATTCCTTTAATGTTAATAAAACAACAAAACGCAAAGAGAAAAATCACTCACTACTCTTGACTAGGAATCAGTCTATATAGTTTTTTGTTTTTATATTTGTTCATTCAAATTCTTGAATGCTCCTGCTAAATACACCTATTGTACCTGAAAATAAAACACTGTTTGTTTTATTTCTATATTATCTGTATTTGTAATGTGTATCTTTGTTCTTATTTTTTAATAAGAAAGATAAAATAATGACAAAGATTTTTATCTTTGCCCACTTTGGCCAAAATATAGCCTATGCTATTTTTTTTTTTTTGAAAGGCTTCGTCTTGATAATAGAGAAATTAGTTTGGCTGTAATGCTCAGACAGCTTGCAAAATAGTAAAACCAACATGACAAAGAATCGTGATAAAATCGTGAATCGTGATATTTCTAAAAAAAAAATCATGATATGATATTTTTTTCCATATCGCCCACCCCTAGTTACATGTGTCTCAAACTCCATTTCTCCATATTGCTGTGATTTTGGGTTTATTATAACGTTCATCTGGGATCTCAAAGTGCGCCATTTCATCAGATTTGTAAGGTAAATCATTTATAAACATAGGCAAACACATGAGAATAAATAGATATCTTTCTCAATATGCTAACCGTTAACTGTTCATTGCGATTTCAAAATAAAGTTTAAACCCTCGCTTAAACCCTCGCTCTGAGTTTAGATGTTTCGATGTCCACATATTCAAGAAATTACTGTGGCTGTAGAATTTCTGTCCTAAAGAAATGACCAAATATTAAAGATTAAGATTGAGCAGTAATGTGTAAAAACAATGGTCAGGACGTTGGCGCCATAGAAATGTATGTGTTAGCGACTGTTTCTATGGGCCGCTGTACCTTATTCCTAAACGCAGAAGTAAGCCTATGGGCGAGACTTCCGGTTCATTAGGCGCTATAGGGAAATAAGAAGAAGAATAACAACCTGCAGTAAATGGTAAAACTTTGAATTACAAACCAGTGTGTTCATAATTAAGATAATACACTAAAATAATATGGTAAGACACACCAATTTGCAGTATTAAGCAGCAAAACGAGCGGTTTTGTACAGCTAAAAATAGCTGGAAGCAAATGAGACTGAAGCAAATGAGACCATTTTTACGTGAATACGCCCATTTTCCGCCATATTGTAATGGTCAACTTGACCTCACTCACCATAGTAATCACTGAATATTCGAAAGATGCCACAATCCTGCACAGCCGATGGTCGGCGAACCCAAAGCCGATGAGCCGTTCTGTGCGAACCTACAGTATGGTGAATGACATCAAGTTGACCGTTCCAAGATGGCGGCCGCATCTACATGCGCTCCAATGGGGCATCTATACATATCTATGGCTCTGCAGGCATTTGTTATAATGCGTAATGTACGTTAGCTCTATTGTTTAAGACAATAGCCCCTTTCGCACCGGAGGAAACTTTTCATAGTTCCTAGAACTATTTACGGAAGTACCCGGATGCTCGTGTGTTCGCACTGCAGGAACTAGGAATGATTTTCAGAGTAGGGTCTAAAACAGTTCTATAAGAACTACCAGTGATGTAAATGTACGCTGATTGGCCAAATGCATACGAAACACCAGCTACCCGGGATTTTTAAAAAGCCATGTAGAAATACTTACTCCATGAACATGGAAAGCAGCGATAACGGCATTTACCTGTTGTCTGCAGTGTTGTGTTCTTTTCTCAGCCTCGATATGTTACACTGCAAGTTGTCATAGGAGATTTCGTCTCTTAGCCCAACTTTTTGCTCTTTCAGTCATGTAAATTGTGCATTTACATTCCATCTCTGTTATCACGAAACCCAAAACACACAACAAAAATAGCTCTGATCATGGCATTCTCCATTCTGCGAATAAAGAAGCTGCTGTCGGCCGCCGGTGCGAATGCAACCAGGAAAATGGCCCGAGGGAGAAATCGGTTCTCTAGGAACCACCCTGCTGGCTAGTTCCTAGAACTAAGTTCCTAAAACTATGCAGTGCGAAAGCCCCTATTATGGCCTGGTTTCACAGACAGGGCTTAGACTAAACCAGGATTAGGCCATAGTTCAATTAGGACATTTAAGTAATTTTTATAAACGTGCCTTAGACAAAAACATTACTTTTGTCCATCTTGACACAAAACAAAAGCATTGATGTATTTTAAGATCAATCAGTGCAAGTTTCTTTCAGTTGAAACAGCTCAGATTTACATATTAGTCTGGGACTAGGCTTAAGCCTTGTCTTTGAAACTGGGGGTATGTATTTTAACAGTTTTGTTCAACCATATGATTACTTACTTTTGATACTTTATTTCAACTAATTATTATTGCCTCATTGCTATTAAATATGTATTTTAAGTAATTTTAAAGGCTATTGTTCGCTTAGGTCTATTTTTATTCTACAAAAAATTAATTACAATTATCCGATTACTCGATTAATCATCAGAATAATTGACCATTACTTGATTACCAAAATAATTGTTAGTGACAGCCGTACACCAAACACACTTAAGCTAACTTGTTCATCAAAGTTATTCAGTTTACGCTACCTACTGTTACAGTGCCCCTTGTTGTATCCCTGAGATTGCAGTGCGTACTTGAGCGTATTTATACCCTGCAGGCTCTTAAAATGAAATGTTTCACTAACAAATCATAAAAGTCGAGTAATTAACTTGAATATTATCAGCTGTTCCATACATCACACCTTTGAAGGGATTGAAATACAGCATGTAAAATTAAAACAACTTCTTCAAAATCTTTCATAATATCCACTACAGACTCACTTTTGTTCACTGATCTCTATACATACACTGGGAAAAAAAAATGGTGTAGAATTTACTTGAAACTATACTAATTGAACTTTACTAATTGAAACTATTTTTGCAGAAATTTGTAGTAAATTTAAAAAAAATAATTACAAAGAAACATAAAATAACTGAATTAAACATGAAATTTTTAAGTGGAAAGACTTCTTGTAAAACACACTCTAATAATCTTTTACAACTTTGAAAAAAATTTACAGATAGATGATATCATTTTCTAGATTAGGCTGTTTCCACAATGTTTCAAAATGACACTGGTAGCGTCACAACTCAGCAACTTATGTATCATCTAGAATTCATATTTTCCCACTCATAAATATGACTTTGCTCAGTCATTCATGTGCTCAGAACTCGTAATTACAAATCCACTTGAATGGCACATAACACTTACACAAACTGATCTGCATTTGAATTATATAGCATGTTTATTAAGTTTTCAGTTTTATCATCCTTGTGTAGATATTTGTGCGAAATTACAATTACTGTATATAAATATATTGAATTTACCTAAACAAACCCACATAGATTGTGACAACTGAGTCACAGTCAAGTCAAAGTCAGGTGTGTGTGTGAGTGTGTGTTTGTGATTTATATTTACAGGTTGTGTGTAGATTGCAGATTAAATTCTTCATTTCCAGCAGTAGTCGTCTTAGTGAGATTTAGCACCGAAAACAGCTTAGACATGACATGCACGTACACACACACTCACTCAGGAATCATCTCTGGGAGGTTTAACGCTGAAATGAGCTGGAACTACACCAGGCGACAGACACACACACACACACACACACACACACACACACACCACACACACACAAGAGAGAGCTGGAAGAGAACCAGTGGACATGGTCAGCCAACTGTTGTCCTGGCTCTGATTATACCAGCCTCAATTCTGCAGGCTTTTCTGTCCCTTTCCTGTCATCTCATGCAAGGTATAGTGACCTCATCAAGACAAATCGTTTATTTGGGGTGTGGATATTTCAACACAATGACAAAGATGGAGAGAGAAAGAAAGGACAGGATACTGTTCAGTAAAATTGGAGTCAGGAGCAAAACATTGGTCTGAACACACACACGCACAAACAAAAACATACAAACAATGCAACAGCAAAAGGATTTACTCCTAAACCCTCTTATGCACTATTGTTAGTATGGCACATTTGGTGAACAGTGGTAGCTTACAACTGTTGTGTTAAAATTCATAGGAATGTTCTGGTTTCAATACAAGTTAAGCTCAATTGACAGCATCTGTGATATACTGTGGATTACTACAGAAAATAATTTTTACTCATTTCGCAGTTTGTAAAAAAAATGTGTTTAAGAGTGTGATTTACTTGCAATTGTAGTTTATGAGGCAAAACATTCTGAAGGGTTTGAAACAAGAAATTATATTATAGTTTTGTTAAAGCACTTAACATACTTGGTTACTTTCGTAACCTCGGTTCCCTGAGATATGGGAACGAGTACTGCGTCGTAAGACGCTGTATGGGAAAAACTCTTTTTTTCCTCTTCCACTGAAGCCTTTTCAATCACGCAGTGAAACTGCACGTCCATTGGTTCGTGCAGTGCTATAAAATCGAACCAATGGCTCGGCGGCGGCGATGAGCAAG
>JAFVLL020017523.1:0-30803 GCA_021397915.2 Tor tambroides
TTTGCCACCCAATAATGTTTATGACAAAGCTGAAGATGTCAAATGCTCAAATTATGATAGTATTAAATTATTTAAATTAATTTCAAAGTCAGATTATTTCTTATTCCTTCTTAAAGAGGCTGTTTGATTTAGTTTACCCATAACTGTTAATTAATGCATTAACTATCAAACATGTACTAACATGTAGTTAAGTCTGCCGTTATTCATGCATGAATCCGTTTGACTCCAGTCGTAGTTAAAGATAGCTCTTCGTTAGTTCATAATTAGTTAACTCCTTTAATAATCATTAGTATGTGATGAATTAAGTATTAATTTATGCATTAGTACATGATTATTCATGTACCCTTATTGTAGAGTGTTACCACCATGAAAATAGAAAACAGTTATTTTCAATTGGAATAATAATAATTTAGTAATTCATTAATCATTTAATTGGAACAATATTACTGTTTTGTTACTGCATTTTGTATTAAATAAATGCAGCCTGTATGAGAATAAGAGACTTTTTACAAAAACATAAAAAAAAAAAAAAAAATTGAGTCAGTTAAGAGTCAGACTTATTGTTGTAATTTATGAAGTCAGTGCATCTGGTGAACAATTTATAGTACACAATGTCAAAATATTTATGTAAAGTAACCGTTACAAAGTGAACAAGGAAATAATGATTTTTTTTTTTTTTTTTTAAATGAAGTTACATTAAACCAGCCAATCAGATTGAAACTGGTGGTTTCAGCAAGCACTTGCCATTTTGTCTGCAATATGCATCAGATGGTCTGTGAATATAATTATGGGTTGTCCATTGACCTTACTGAAGGAAGCATAGCTAACATGTCGTGTACCGTGAACAGTGTTTCTGACATTTCTAAACTCTTCTAAGAGTCAACTAGTTGTTTTAGGATAACAAGACTGTTATACTTGACAATATGCTATGTAAGACATGTTAAATGCACACTATATTGTCATAAATGAAAGAACGTCTTAAAATTAACATTTATATTTAACAGAACATTGTGTTAATTTACCTGCAACACATGAGATTCAACCTGTTGATTACTGAATCTCCATATTAAATGTGTCAGGGCAGTATTTTATCTACCTGTTTACCATCTCAAACTAACTTTTACATTTATTTTTCAACTCAACATATTTCCTATCTGCTAAGACTATTTTTTTTTTCTTTGTTTTTTTTTTTTTTTCTTTTCTTTTGTCCACAGCACAAATACATTTGGCAATGGTTTAAACTGTGAAATTCAATTTTCGCCTTTGTAATAAGATGTGCTCCACATTTTCCATTGTGCTCCCCCCTGCAGTTTTGCACAGAGTCAGACAAGCTTGACAGACTTTTATGTAGGGCAGTGTCTGGACATGGAAAAGCCAAGAGCATCTTCTTCAGCATGCCACATCCGGCCATGATGGAGACCCACTTGGGAAGCTTAGCTTGCCTCCAGCTTTAATTCCTGTCAGGGGTAAAAGGTAGCGAACAGAAGAGAGAAAACAGAGAAAGTAAGAGCTTGAGGGAGGGAGGAATATGAAAGACTCAAAGAAAGAGCGAGTGCAGAAATACACTGGGTTATCACAGTATGACTGGTTGCTTTTGGGTCAATGAGGCAGCCCTCTACCTAAGCACTGAAATGCCACAGAAGTCAAGCTGACATGATGTCCGTGATAAGAGCTTAAACTTGAACTGTTCAAACAATGGGATTTATTCTGATGGTGTGAAAGAACAGGAAATGTTCTGCTGTGTACGTTAGAGATGTATTAGCAGTGTAACCAGATAAAAATAAAATAATAAATAAATACAAACACCAATTCCTATTCAAAGTCTCTGACTGAATTTAGAAAATCACTTTAAGGTTTAGGTTCTGTGTAGATCAATTACCATTTGAATGTAAATGTGGCACATAGTGGCCTGCTCTTGATGATTTAAGGCTGTTATCACAGGAAAGCTCAAAAATTATTCTATACAGCAGAAAGTCAGAGTTACTGACCAGTTATACAATATTCATGGACTGTAAATTTTTACTTACCATTGGCACTGGGATGAGACAGTTTTGAACCCTGATGTTACATCTCCCCACATTTTATTGAGATCAATATGAATTTGAATAGGAATAGGGGGAAAAAAACACAAGTTCCTTAGAATGCTATACAAAGATCTTTTCATGATTCATAATATTAAAATTGACTAGGAGAAAGTAAAATTATGTGATGTATCTGAAAATCACTTCAGTCAGAATCTTCAGTCTGACTAATTAAAAAAATGAAAAAGGAAACACTGTATTACATGATTTGTAAAAGTCTGATTGCATAAGTATAAATGGGGGCTTCTCTCTTCAAAAGAAACGATTAGAATTCATTGGTTTCTTATGCATGTCTAGTGAATTGTTTCTTCAATGGCTTCTTTATTTTATAGGCATGGAATTGCCTGTCTTGCTTGCTTTGACAATGACAGTAGCTTATTTTATCTGTTGGTGATAGCAGCAACAGACCAACTTTTGGATTAATCAAACATTCCAGTGTTGTGATACGAGAGAGAAGCTATTTGATACAGTTGACCAATCAGAATTAAATATTCCAAGGAGCCATGAAATGAAGTTACAGAATTGTTTTTAAAAATAGAAAGAAAAAAAAAAGTCTTGGGATATTCAACAGGAAATCTTGTTACCTGAATCAGGATAGCAGATTAGTATTTGTGAAAGGGGGTGTAGAGTGGGCTGTGTAAAAAGCATGCTGTTTTCATACATATAAGAGAACACATTTTCTCCGTCTGACAGCTAGATGATGCCTGGCGTCATTCAAATGTGCCATCTTCACTCCAAACCTTACATAAGAGCATTTTAAGGTTCCTCCATGAGTGGATGTTATTTTACTTTCTTTTTTCAGGAGGAAAAATTAGAGGAGTAGATCTGGTTAAAAAAAAAAAAAATAGGTTGAAAGGGATTTTATGTAAGTTAGATGTATTTTTCAATTACTCCTCATTTTCTGCACCTGTTAGCATTTTTAAATAACAGGCTCATTTGTTCATTCTGCAAACGTATAATAATCAGGCATTTTTGTATGAAGTTTGTTTCCACAGACTGGCGCAGACATATTAATTTGTGTGGGCCTTTATTTTCTTCACTTCTTCTGAGTGAGCTTCTGTCTTTTTGATTTCACCTCATTTCAGCCCACAGGATCCTTTGTACTTCTTCTGTCTCATTCCCTCCCTCTCTTTTGTTCTCCGCTCAGTCTCTGTCTCCTGGTTGGAGAATAAGCTTTTAAGTTCTTTTGTTGTTGGTGTGTTTGTGGAGGGAGCTGTGCGGAAACTCGGACAAGAGCAGAACAAACGGCAATTGCTTCATCTTCCCTGGCTGAACTTCAACCCACTGTACTCTGTAACCACTACACACACACACACATACACACAAGGGTACAAAACAGTCTATGTGTCTCAGAATGCCTCCCACAATCAATCAGCAATTACACAATTACACAAACAAACCTCATCAAGATGACAGTGATCAACCGCTCAACACAGACCTGTGAAAATCCAATTATCAATCACTCTCCCTGAGGGGCTTTTTCTCTTCTTTTACACAGTCTCGTTATCGTCTTTGTGGCGTATTTAGTTTGCTCGCAACACTGGCAATATAGTTATAATCCTTCTAGCCGCTTCATGCATGTTATATAGCATAAATGATCTCCACTGTGTGGCTTTTGAAATCCTGAAATAAGCATGGACAGTAGTTTTCAATAAGTCGTAAATTAAAATCCCATTTTCCCTGAGGAGCTTTCATTGAATAAGTTGCATAGTGGCAATCTGGGATCAACGGCTTTCAATCAATTTCCAGCAGCCTTTATTGTATGTTGATAAATTCCCTGCTAAATGACAGATTAAGGCTGTAAAAGCAACAAAGCTGGGATCTCAAAAATGAGCGTTTAATTTTTTTTTTTTTTATCCAATAAGCAAATTTAATTTTCAACAGCGAGGAAAAAGTGAGAGACATTTTCAATGAAATCGGGTTCTTGGCATTTAAAACTCAGACCTCAATCTCTTGTAGTAACCAATGGTGCACTCTTGTATTTATCATCTAAGACTGCACCAGGCTATTGGTTACTACAAGAAACTTTACGTTAAGGACACACACATACATATTTAGTCAAATTTTCATGCTCTTTCAGTCATGTAAATTGTGTTTACATTCCATCTCCGTTATCACACAAAACAAAAACAGTTCCGATCATGGCATCCTCCATTCACTGGTTAATGATGCTGTCGGCCACTTCAGAGTTGCTGCTGCCGGTGCAAATGCAACCAGGAATTTTTTTTTTTTTTTGAGTTAATGACATTTTCCAATTTTCTGTGACTTAGATAATGCTATGTTAACAACTTATTAACCACAAACAGTTCTGTCTAACACAATGAAGAACTCACTATAGAGTCACTAGAGTCTCTTAATGTATTAACTACAGTTTATAAACTATGAATTAACTATAAGAGTTTACAAAAGATTTGTAAGCACTTTATTAAGGCCAATTCACACTGCACGAACACCAACAAACATGTTTGTTGGGTTTTGTTGGATCAGTGCATTACCCCAGTCGGATTTGTTTTCACTCAACTGAACGCATTCAGTCAGCGTTTGTTGGTGTCTGTTGGGGTAGTGTGAATATGACATTTATTTTTCATAACATTCTAAATCCAATGGCCAAAATGTTTGTTGGTGTTTGTTGGCGTTTGTCTGTGCAGTGTGAATTGGCCTTTATTAGTGTATACTTATTGTAAAGTGGTACCAAATTCTGTACAAGTGGAAAATGAATTCTGAATTTAGAGCAGTGGCAGATGTCTTCAGCCTGATTCGGACAGTAATTGATTCTCATATGGATGTCTGTAAAAATAAATTTACATATCGCCTCAGTGATAAAACTCATGGACTCGGATGGCGATTTATTCACAGTGGAGGAGGGAGTTCTGTGATCCTATACAAACCCGGGAATGCACTGCTCACGTGGCCAGTCACATGATTGTCTGCTGTAAATAAAATGAATTTTATTTACAAATTTATTCTTATTATTGTGTAAAATGTATTTAAAAATACTTATGTAAAATGTATTCTTATTATTCCAAGCATATTTTATAATATATAATCCTATTTATTAGATTATTTAAAATAGACATGCTATAGTTGTATATAATTATACGCGATATAGTTATGTATATGTTTATAATACACATTTTAAAATTGTATTACACCGAAGTACAACAGTTACCATACGGTGTTCGGGAGTGCTCAAAAAGGGTTTAAACACTGAATTTTGAATCGATTTCTTCTTGTAAACTCAGAGATGTGGATTCGGACGGCATTTAAATTACAACACGACCTTGATGTTTGTCAAAAAACAGGTAATTCGGCTGGGGATTTTTACACGGGTGGTGAGAGATATACACCGACATTCTGGATTCGGACAGCAATTAAATCACCGACTACCCCTTGTAAACGGTAAAAATCACTTAGCCTATGTCCCCATGAGAAACAATTACCATCCAAATAGGGCTTTTGTCTGTTTCTTCTTGATGATTTATGTAGATTGGAATAACATTTAAAGCTTGAATTGTTGTGAACACCTTATATTGGAGCAAATGTTTGCTTGTCTTTTTGCATCTTGCATACAGTTGTAACCTTGCAGGGTTTACGTTGACAAGTTTATAAACAATAAATTAGATTTTTGAATTTAATTTATATTTATTATATTAATTAGATATAATACGGTATACAGAACATACACGTAATATTACACAAAATGATGTAAATATACAAGTAAAAACAGTTAGGTGCTTTTGTTGAATGCTGATGCATGTTTAAAATCTAAAATGTTTGAATATTTGATGCAATTGTGCAGGTTTTTAACAAATATATCGATTGACTATTAAGATGACATTTTATGAAAATGAGGACATTTTAACTAAATCTGCAGGATATTGACATAAACAGCCTGTGTAAAAGCTGTTGAAAAGCAGCTGAATGTTGGATCCATGTGACAGCTCAGATATGCTGGCATGTGTTTGTGTCTCTTGAGCCTTCACCTCGGTTCTTTGCCACCCCTCCCTTCCCGCGTTCAAGTCACAGGTACTCTAGGGATGTTTGAATGGAAAGGTTGGATGAGTCTCGTGCTGAGCATTCATTAGTAGGATTAAATCAAGAGATGGGGCGGCAATGAACTCTACCCACATATTTTCACATCTCTGCTGCTCTGATAGGTGCTCTATCACAGATGTCTTGTTATTTTCTTTGATAAATGATTTGAATATCCCATTTGGAGCTCAAAATATTGTATGTTATTAGGAAAATAGGCCGAATAAAAAACGACTCCCTGTCATCCCCTCTGCATATTGTGTATGCTAATGTTAACGTGAGGTTGTTTGAAGGTGGTTGAAGGCCGGGTACAGCTCTCACTCTCTGCTTGCTGTAGTTGATCGGGCTGTTGATTTTACTGCTCTTGCCAGTTTATCAATAGACCCTCTATGTGTGTGTCTCACCATTTTTCTTTTATTTCCCATTAGGCAGTAAACAAGCCGTGGTAATCAATCAATAGGAATTGACCTTTTTCATTTCCACCACATCACATGGCACACAGGACACATTAAGTACTGAGGAAATACCGATACTCCAGTCACATGACACAAATTACATACAGTAGTGATGCTTAAAGGTATGCTAATACTCCCTTCCCACACGTGAACGTGGGTAAATGGATGGATGGTATTTTGGGGGATTTCAGCAAAATGAAAGAGATGGATAAGTTTCTTTTTTTTCCCCACAAACAAACAACAAAGAAAAATAGGGCTTATGATGGATAACCTATCACGTAGGGCAGAAAGCATTTTATCTAAATTCAATTGTTCTCAGAAAACAGATTGAACACGTCAGTACTTTTATAGTGAATTTAAAATGTTTCATCCATTATTTCAGTGACACTGTATAAGTATCTGCTGTAAAGGGTCAGGCAGCACAAGAAACCTTACATTTTTAGTCATCAAATTTTATGTGCAGTACAAATACTTTTATTTTATCACTTGTAAAGTTAAATGACCAAAAATAAAATTATGCAGTGTGTTTGTAGCCTTCAAAAGCTATAAAGTATTGTTTTAAAACAATGGTAAAGCACAAACCATTACATTTTTAATATATAATTAAAAAAATAGTTGCTTCCAAGACAGTTCTGTCAACTGCCAGAAACTCTCTCATGCTGTCCCCAGACCATTGGGTAAGCCTTATTGATGAGTTCAGCATCTGTTAGAACTCAGCAGATTGTTCAAATTCTCACAATTTGTTTCTTTCTCATGCACACATACACTTGAATTTCACACCACAGGGAAAGCCTGCAGCTGCACTCCAGTCCTGAGTAATCCTGTACATTTTCATAGCCCCAGAGAGCATCAAAAATCAACTCCCACTCTCTTGCTCTCACTTTAATGCGTGTTTATGTGTTGTTTTTATGAAGGCATTTGCCATTATGATTCAGCTGCCAAGTGTTAAGCCATTCTCTATTATCATATAAATAAGATCTTGCTATGTAAGAACAGGGATACACACATACACAGTGAGCAATAAAATCTCAGATAAATGCAGCTAAATTCTGTATAAATGAAAGGGAAAGTCTGAGGTTGCAGCAATGGCAGATGATTGTCCTTTTGATATTATTGGAACAACATTAATAAAACCTGCACTTTTTTGAAAACCTGTTATAACCTGTGTTTTATTTTATTGGTCAATTAGATTGTCAACTCAAAGTGTAGAAACATTGCAAAGGTAATCCAGAGAAGTGGGGAGCTACTTCAAATTTCATAGTAAAATTAGTCTGAATACGCAAGTCAACGTGATGCATATTAATAGGTTTATTTTTGTGATAACAGCTAGCGTAGCATTGCTGAACCTGGGCAGCAGATTCAATTCCCAACATACTTTTTTTCTGTGCTGATACATGAAGAATATACTGTATGTTGCTTGACCCAAAAAGCAATTACTACACAAATGGCAGTGGAATGACTCCTTGTGCTTCTTACAAGCACCATACATTACAAATGTTTAAAGTTACATTTGGCATGTTAATGTATATTTTACTAGCTAATTACCTGTGAGAGATTCAGCATTTACATGTTTTCCCCTATTCAGTTAGTATGCATTAATAAATTTAATGATACATTTACTGTAAAAAAATAAAATAAAAAAGGGAATCACAGTTAAATCAAGTATTATTTGTATGTTGAGTTCCTTGGCCCAGTTTTAATATATAGTGCTCCATCTTACTGTGACTTACTGGAAAGTAAATATATTGTTTAATTGTGGAATGAATGGTTTTCTGTGATTTTCTTTGTGATTTTCTATTGCAAGATATACTCTCCCAGGCATTATATTTTGATAGCTGGACTTATTTTAATTCAGTAATTCCACATTAAATTTCCTTTCCCCTAGAATATCTGGTCCTTTCATTTTTAAAGTTTCATGCTGTCTGATTCCAGGAATCTCAGATCACTGTCTTAAAATAAAATGAAATATAAAAGCAATGGTATCATTACAAATTTCATAAGGACTTGGAGAGAAAATTATAGCTGAGAAACAACACAGTCAATGACCTCTTTTATGTGTGTCCATAATAAATCTCTCCTTTAGCAGAGCCTTGATAAAACACATTTCAAATACATTCCTTGTTATCTCGAGGCTTGAGGCAATCGTTCTCCATGAGACTATAAATTTGAACTAATAGATCTCACAAACTCTCCTCCTGTACAATTTATAAGTTCCATCCACCTTGATGAATATAATGTTACAAATGCTACCAAAAATACATTAATTCTGAGGTCATATGAGGGATTGCCAATGGGAATCGAGATAATAAGAATTTATGTTGATAACGATTGTAAGCTCTGGGCATTTTTTTTTCTCGATATGGATAAATATAATATCACACAGAAATAAACATGACAACAGCCAGTCAGTGCATGTCCTGTAGATCTCTGTGTGAATGAGTGGCATATTTTTGTCTACTACACAAACCGGAACACATGTGATGCTCACAGTGTTTTCAGCGTCTGCTGTCTCAATATGTGAGGACATGACCACATAAACTTCATCCCCAGAGCTACTCTAAGAGTCAGTTCCCTAGAATTTCACTATTTAATTTGAGAAAAACTACTATCAAATTTATGATGGAAATGTATTTCAATTGTATACTACTTCTCAAAGTAATAACAATATTAAGGAATATTATACAAACAAGATACCCATTTTTCATTCAGTTTTCTTGTACAGCATCTTATTTGACCAAAAAAGAAAAGAAGTTTTGTTGTGAATTAATTGTTATATTTCAGAATCAGAATCAGAAAGGGCTTTATTGCCAAGTGTGTTCACACACACAAGGAATTTGTCTTGGTGTTAGGAGCTTACGGTAAAGAAAGTACAAATATAGTGCAAACATACATAAAGTTAAGGTAATAAAACACTAATGTTAAAGAGAATATACAATAAATTATAAATAACATTAGTAATAAAAATATACAGAAAAAGGAAAAACGTCCAGACAAAATTATATGTCCAGACAATATTTTCATTTGATTATACATTTTAAAAGACTTTAACTAAATTGTTAGTTTATTATTATTATTATTATTTCATTAGACAATTCCTGATGATAAATTTGTTATAAGTCATAAAACACAAGATCCAGAAAAAAAAATGGAATTGAATTTCACAAAATTAAAAGGTAACTTACTCTGTGGAGTTTAATTGTGAACAAACAAGATATGCAGTGAGTTACATAAAAGAAAGAAATCTTAACATGGATCTTTAAATGTATCCAGATTCATCTTTTCTTAGAAAGCCAATGAAAATGGTCTGGAATAGATATTATTTGGGATTTTCAGGAGCTGGACAAAAGAGGTTGGACGCAAAAATGGGTATGAATTCACTCTTCACCCTGTATAATTAATCTCTTCGATGTCATTGTTGTAGTGCCAGGATTTTAATTTTCTTCTGCAAAAAATACTTAGAAAACAAAACTGAATTGAGCTAAAGCTGTTTATCTGAGTTGTAAACCCCTGTTTTTAACAAATTTAACAAGTTTATGTTCATTCTGATAGACCCACCCCCCTCCCACACACACACACACACACACACACACACTCACAAAAATACTCACAAGATGTACACAAGCTGAAAGTACAGCCTCTTATCTGAGACAGCAGCTTGAATTGAGTGTGTTCTCTCATGTTCTCAGAGATTCAGATGTGTTTGTCATGCATAATTGCTGCAAAAGAGGTAAACAAGGTCAGTTTCTCTCAAAACACAGGGACAGATGTTTCTATGATTATGAGTGTGTGACAGTCGAGAATGTTGGATGGATGGTTATGCGTGTGTGTGTGTGTGTGTGTGTGTGTGTGCATGGGTAGGTTTTTTCTTAGAGAAGGTATGCGTGTATGTGTACAGTAGGTTTGCTTAAGACTTTTTTCAATTCCGCACATTGTAACACATTCTATATTCATAGGCAGGAATAAACCCCCTACGGCCCATCTGTGAGATGTAGATACTTGCAGCTGTATCTACAGATTGTAGCAAGAGGTTTTATCACATCTTCAAGCAGATAAGACAGTAGAAACAGTGTGATAGCTTGCTTACAAACCTCTCAGGCAGAAATGTGTCTTAACCCTGTGGTTATCATTAGTACAGTTTCTTTTGAATATAATTGGAAACTATATGAAATGTAGGTCTAAGAATGAGGAGGATGTTCATTTCATCCCATCAATTCTTCCAGCATCCGTCCAACTCAGCTTTATTCAAGTGCATTTTATTATGTATTAATATCTGTGATCTTTATTGTTTGGGTAATGTAGAGCTGCTTAACTTGCATTTATTTTTAAAACTACTTCTTAGCCTCAAAATTGAAAATTCAGCACTGTCAGGATGTCTTTACTACCAATATTTTGCACCAAAACAATAGCTGAACAAACAAATCAATATCCATCAAGCACTCAGACAGCGGAGTAAACACTGACACAAACTCAGGATATTTTTTTCCATCCGTCCTCTTTCAAAATCTGGATAGTGTGTTTTTCATGCTGAAGTTCATTATACGGTGCTTTTTCCTGGAAATCTCTCTTTTGTGAGCATCTTTTGGACCTCTTCAGCTGAAATGCTTCTTCTTGTGATAGTAATAGGACACAAAAAGCATAAGAGTGATGACAAAAGTCTGCATGAAAGGAAATGCATCTGTTTTCTAAATGAATGTTGTAGATCTTATTGAGAATGATTCATTCATATGAAAGTAGGCTACTTCTCTCTGGTAACATACAGTATATGCCAGACTCCAGTTATTTAGTTTGCTTAAACCCTGTCCATTTCTTACAATAAACTACAAACTTGCTTTCAGATCTGCCTTCAGGATAGAACCCTCCATACATTTATTTATTTATTTTATTTTATTTTATTTTATTATTATTATTATTATTATTATTATTATTTTGATAATCACTTTCTCTCAGAAATACTCAACCCAGGCTCATTGGAAATACGTGCCTCTACATACATTTCTGCAAACCCGTAATTATGTACCTTACTGCACGTTTCGCGGCAGTTTCAAAGTGAAATGTCCAGAGAGTGGCGCTAAAACACACGTTTAATATGTGGCCGTGGCACGTTTTTATTACGTTGGTACAGGCACGTATTGCAGCGTTTTTATTATGCTGATTGAGGTACGTTTTGCGGCCATTCAGAATTCAAATATCCGGTGAGTGTCGCTAAAGATTAATGCTCTATCATGTTGGAAATATCCCCTACACCAAACCCAAACCTAAACCTACCCGATAGTGTTAACAAATGCAAAAGTAATATAAAAACATATTCGCTGATGCAGCCATGCAATTTTAACTTCCTTATGCGGATTTGAGCTGTTTAGTCGAACCGTAGTTTCACGGGGATTCGTACCGGAGCTCTTCATCACCTAAGTGCAACGCCGTGTCGCATGAGCTACCGAGTAAATCTACTGAATTAGAAAACTCATACATATGAAGCTGTATATGTGACGGCAACGTTCAAAAGTATCAGTTTTCAAATCGTGCAGGATGTTAAAATTGTTTTGAAGTCATAACATAACATTCTGCAACTAATTGTGTGAAAATTAACCTTTATTAATCAAAAATATACCTGTAAATTATACTTTTGTGCGAAAAAGAATAAAAGTTGTCAGAGTTTTACTGCCTCTAGTGTTCATTTCAACTGGAAACTGCAGCGATTTGTATGTATAGGTACGTTTTTTCAGTTTTGCAGAAATGTATGAATAGGCACGTATTTCCAATGAGCTTAGGTTGGAAATACTGTACGGCACAATAATAAGTAAGAAAAGATCTGTCTTCACTTGCTACACTTTGACTTTAAGGGCAAATTAGCCCTTAAATTTTGTTTACTAAACAGGGCAAAAAGCGTTAGAGCGCAATTCCATAAAAGCGCCGATGGGAGGGGAAAATTCTGCGGGTGATTTACTAACAATGCGCACATAAAAGAACACAGATGCAACCAGATCCTTTCCATAATGGCCAGCGCAGTCTACCAAGAGTAGCGCAATTTACCGCTTCCTTTAACAAATGCTTTTTTTTTTGTTCGTTAAATAATGGTGTAATCTGACGAGCGCAAACGTTAGTAAAATCGCGTTGATTCATTTTAATACTCTCCTCCCATAAATTTTGCGTCTGAAGCGGAATCTTCAACAAATGCATATTCAATAAGTTCAGGCGCAAAAATAATAGTGTCCACGTCTTTTCAGCGCTTATTCTTCACTGCGCATCTTTAGTTAATCCTGACAGTACTATTTTAACGCCAAAAGACAGTTTGCGCTGGCGCAAGCTGTTAGTAAATCTGGCCCTAAATATTAAAGAAGGTAAATAATTTATATTTTAGGAAGCTGTTTATGAGCTCTAACTGGATTAGATTACTTAAGGTACCAGTAGCCACAAGCTATTAATATGGTGTATGTTTCAAGCAATTAGTGCATGTGTGTGCACACATTTGTGCTAGAAAGCTTCACACGTGCATCACCAGGTGTCATGATATGGTGCTGCAGCAGGTTTCTCATATTACAGCTTTCTGTTAATTGACTGATGTGTATGATCTATTTCAGGCCCAGGGGACAGTATAATGTGGATGAGAAGACTAAGTACAACTAAAAGTGTTCATAGGCCTATGTGTAAGTGTGTTGTTCAGGATTGTTGCACCCTCCACTGTTTGTCTAATGGAAAAGCATCTCATACAGCTTGCTTCTCAATACAGTTAAGTATAATATCCTCCATCATGGACAACCATTATCACTGCATCCTCAGATATGGAAGGTGGTTTTCAGGCAAAGAGCACATTTCAAGACAAGCCCCATTAAAACTATGTACCTGTAGGGTTTCATAAGTGTCCAAAACGTGTAATGTTTCAAAGCGTAAGGAATACTGCAGGAGACGCAGCTTGTAGCACCTCCAATGAGGCTCGGAAGAGTGCTGAGTTTAATGACCACCCCAGCTGTGTTTGTGTGTGCGTGAGTCTTGTCCTCTTTTTAGCTCTGTTCCAGAACTTAGTGTGCTGCCTCACTGCCTACATGGGCAGCTGACTTCACTGGAAGCACCCTAATGGTCATGGAATATCATAAGTGACTGATTTAGAAAAGTCATTCTACTTTGGCAGAATTGCTAGTTGAGACTTGACTTGTTGACTTGACGTTAGCATGTTGGATGTACTATATTAAACATAACAACACTGTAAAAAAAAATCCGTAAAATTTACGATAAAAAACCAGCAGCTGTGGTTGCCAGAATTCTACCGTAAAAAATACGGTAACAACATTTTAGGTTTTACAGTTTAAATTTAAATTTACAGTTAAATACTGTAATTTCATTAACTGATATAATGTTAATGTACCAACCTATTGAAGTTCTGAAATCTGTTTTGTACCTTTGAAATACACTGATAACCACCAAATGCAGGTGGTGATGAGATAGTCACATGATGAACCAAAGCCCATCACAAGCAGCTTTTAAATAATAACGTATATAGAAGGTGCACAGTGTCATTCACACAAGCACTAAACACCATCATGGTGAGACTCATTAAACTGAAATATGCAATAAACATTAATTTAACAACATTAGATGTAACATACAACCCTAATAAACATAACTGATGAGAAAAAAACTAAGAAGAAACAGTTATTTCAAAGAAAAAAACATCAAATTCAAACAAAATTTGAAATGCAACGCAGGGAATTATGGGAACGTCAGTTTGTTTTTTCCCCTGTAAATTTTACAGGAACTTACCGTTAACCATTTAACAGGTTTTTACTGTAGCATTTTCACAGTTTTTTACTGTTTTTTACAGTGAATACACAGCACGAAATCTTTTAATCTCCCCAAATATGCATTTATTTGATCAAAAATGCAGGAATATTGTAAAATATCACTGATTTAAAAATACTTTTTTATTTTAATATTTTAAATGTAATTTATTTCTGTGAAGGCAAAGCTGAATTTTTAGCAGCAATTATTCCAATCTTCGGTGTCACATGATCCTTCAGAAATCATTCTAATATGCCAATTTGGTGCTCAATAAACATTTCTTATTATTGAAGTTTAAAATAAATATTACTTTGAATAAATAGTGCTTTACCCACATTTTTTTTAATGTAGTTTATGATTTTAAAAAAAATCTTAATCTTAATGTGTATTTTCTTATTTTTTTCCCCTTTCTTATCTAAATTCATTTTAATGATTTCATTAACAGTCAGTTTAATTATTTACATTTTTAAATACTTTTTTTTGTGTATTGATTATAATGAACATTTTTCACTTTGTATGTCAGCTAGGATTTCATTTTTCAAGGATCTTGGCACAGTGCCTTCCGGGATTGCATTGTCTATGAAGAATACATGATGCTGCTGCCTTTAAGTTTGGCCCAAATGAGCAGTTGCATAATTAAGTTGCCTACCTTTTAGAAAAGCCGTCGCAATGGAAGCACACCTATGCTGCCTTAAATGCTGCCTCCGTAGGCAGCTCATTAAGGTCTGAAACAGAGCATCTGTCTAGTGTTTCCCTGTGTTCATTTTCATCCATAGCTTCCCCCATCCCTCCCTTCCTTGCTGACTTATTAATTTCTGTCCTCTGTTGTTTCTTTTCTTTCTCTGCACCATCATCCTTTGCTTCTCCTTCTCCCTCTCTGTAGCACACTGTTGGATGGTGGTAACATTAGCAGCAGCTGTTTGTTTCTGTAATCCAGCCAGATTTAGAGGGAAGCTGTGCATCTGCTCCATCATGTAGAGAGGGAGAGGGATCGAAGAGGAGGGAAATGGAGTGATTAATAAATATGAGCAAAGAGATGCAAGGGGGAAAGAAGGGCAACAGGGGAGCAGCAGAGAGGGACACATGTACACATTCAGTGATGGGAAGAGTGATGAGGACTGGTAAAGCACCAGAAAGAGAGGGAGTAAAGCAGGTCGCGCAGAGGTGGAAAATAATGATGGTTGGAGACCGCGGTCACAGAGGGAGGCTAATAGCAAGATGGAGGGGATGAAATAAACAGAAAATGAAGAAGAGAAAGTGATATGTTGGAAGATGGTGGCTGTAAACAGTCTGTGTTTAGTCCCATACGGGTCGTTTAATTCTTGTGTTTGTATTAATTTCCCAAATGACCAGCCATGTGACACTGAGAGAGAACTGAACACAAAGAAGCACAATGGATTGTTCTAGAAAAAAAAGAATGTTATAAAAAACACAGTGAATGCAATTTTATTTTCAGGGGGGAGTTCACTAAGAATGAATTGTGACCGGCTGATAGCAATGTTTATTTGCACTGTCTGCATTGTTTTAGTGCCCGATTCAGTAAAACAATTATGCAAATCTGCGCTCAGCGCAATTTCCATGGTGCAGCTCCCGCTCTTGTGGGTTGGCGTTGTGGAGGACGCAGCAGACTATCAGGATCTGGCATAGTTTGGTGGGGCTGTAAACAACATCACTTCAACACCACTGCAGTCCAAGTACTTGAATCCAACACTACACTGCATGTCTGGATAAATGCCTGCTTGTAATGTTTCTAATCCATTATTTGGTGAATAACTGCTGCTGTGATTAACAGAAAATGTCGAAATGTCTCGTTTAAATGTAATTCTGTTTACCTGGGAAATAATGCATCATTAATTGCAGCAGACTTTTTTGAACAAGGCGGAATCTATTAATGCAAATTTGCATAAAAAGCAGACATTTTTACATGTCTGTGTGTGTATGTATGTATATGTTATCGTTCAAAAGTTTGGGATCAGATTTTTTCTTTAAGAAATTAATACTTATATTCAGCAATGATGCATTGAATTGATCTAAAGCTACACTAAGCACATTTACAATAGAAAAATCTATTTTAAATAAATACTGTTTTTCAAAAAATATTAAAGGTTTAATTCGCCCAAAAATGAAAATTCTGTCGTTAATTACTCACCTTCATGTCGTTCAAAACCCGTAAGACCTTCGTTCATCTTCGGAACATAAATTAAGATATTTCTGATGAAATACAAGAGCAGTACAATAATATAGAAAAACATTATTTTAAAATGATACAGTTTCCCAATATTTCTGTTCTTTTTTTCTTCTGTATTTTGGGTCAAATAAATGCAGCCTTGATAAACTTAAGATACTTATCCATCCAAAATACACATATAGAGAGCAAAGCAGGTCACACAGATACACACATATGTAATTGCTTTGAAAATCTCATTTAGATATAAATGTGTTATGCATTAATAATGGCTTCTTAGAACGTCAACAAGAAACGCCTGAAAAAAGATTAGTTTTCTTCATAGCAGTGGAATCAAAAGAGGTCATATATGATTTCATTCAGTTATATGTTTTCAGTAAATCCTGTGAAGAAGACATCATCTGTCAGAAAACTGTCAGAAACACTCACACACACCCACAGATATATGCACACTTTGTTGTTGTGGCTTGACTAGCAGGAATCTCTTGAAGGCTTCCTCCCTAGAGTCGACTAATCAGAGCTATGGGCTCTGAGAGTTGGAGAACTGGGAATGCAAATGAGAGACTGCAGTATTAGTGTGTGCTTGAGTGTTTGCGTATGTGTGAGTGTCTGTGAAGACTGTTGTAAAGAGATGGCAGATTTTGTTTAACAGGCTAATTAAGCGCTAAACTATTTCAGATCTGGCTAAGAAACAGTGAGGGGTAGAGAGGGAAGAGAGAGAAAAAAATCATTTCCTTTCAAACTGTTTTAATCCTGCTAGAGTTTGTCTGGTCCACTCCTTCAAGCAGACACAGCAGCAATGCCCTCTCACTCTCTCTGACTCTCTTCCACTTTCTCAAGGAATCAGTGTGTCTGCTGTATCTTTGGCCATTAGCCCACGCAATACATCAGACATGTAAAGGTATATAAAACGTGTAAAAGATCTGTGCTGTTACTGAAGTTTCTCAGGATTGCATTACTCACCCATCTCATTTAGAATGAATTGTGACCTTGCTTTTTTCCGACCTTTACTTTTCTGCCCCCTCTCACTTTGACTGGTATCAGTCTGAACTCTGCACCATGGAAAAATGAGAAACTGTCTGCTCTTTACCCGCTAAAACCAAAAATGGTAATATCACTGTGCAGAGCAGATCACAAAAATGTTTATTTGGATTTGAACTTGAGACTTTCTCAGTGATTAGTAATTGCAATGCTAACAATTAAATCAATACAAATTAGGAAACAAAACACATGTATAAAATAATTTAGCCTGTGACTTTACACTGTGACTGTATATAGCTAAAGTGACATATATCTCAGTTAACGTGCACTGTTTCTGACTTTCTCTCTTCAACAATCATGACTTCATGTGTACATGAATCAGTTCATGAGAAACATAACTGGATCACTTACCTGGTGCATGGCAGTGAAATATATGAAGTTGCCCCAAGGTGCTTCCAATTTATAGCAGTTATGTGTCGAAAAGCAGGCCTATTCTGAGACACAAACATTCATTAGAGTTTCAAATGTATCCTGAGATCTCAAAAAGGCAAGATAACTGGTTGATAATGGGCCTAGTTTTGCTGCTCTCGCCAGCCCTGAAAATTATTCTCAATATAATAAACTGAAGTATTGAAACTTGAGCTTTGAGATTTGTTCATTGTTAACTTTGAGAGCTTTCCATGAGAGTGATACAATCGTTCAACGCTTTACACCTACTGTTAGCTCCAGGCGGAATCAACACGATTAGTCATTCTGAGCAGTATAGATTCACAGATACCTGCTGTGTTTTGTTTTGTACAACAGGCAACATTTGCAGATATACATAATCTTTACCCATAATGTGATAAGTCTTAATCTGTGTTTATACCATCAAAACAAATTGAAAACTGAATTTAATTCATTCAAATTAAACAAACTGAGATCATTCAGTGAAGCTACTTTCATCTTGCACAGAAACTATTCAGTTGTTCTGCAGTTAACCAAAGTGTTGTCATTCAGTACTTTTACAGGTATTTGCTATGCTTTTTTGATGCACACTCAAATACATAAAACAATGGTGGTTCTCAGCTTTTTTGATTCCAAGGCCCCTTGTTGTCCAAGAAACTACTTTACTCCTGTGGAGATATTTTGCTATAATGAGAAAGCTGCTTGTTTTCAAACTTTAGTAGATGTGTTGGTTTCACTCTCCAGTTACGAAAATTTTATGTGTTTAAGCATATGACTTCCCTGCACTTCCTAACCTGCAAATCTTTTATTCTCAGTTGGGCTCTGGAACTGCCAGTCAGCTCTAAACAAAGATGATTTCATTCCTGCCTTCTCAATATCCTGAGTCAGCCTGAGACCTGGATTCACCCAGAGGGTATGTGCCTGGTGCTCACCACTCTCTCACCCACCTACCTTTCCTCCGTGGTCTTTGCTTCTCCTACTAACCACTTCTCAGCTGATGTAAATAAAGCTACAGACAGTCTGTGCTCCACTCCTCTCTCCTCCAGGCCTCCTGACTACCTCATGTTCTTCACAAACAAGAGAACCAGCACTCCAGACACATGGAGTCTGTTCAAATCCTTAAGCACTCTCACTAACAGATGATGACTTTATTTCTTTTCAGGGATGGACTCATCATAGGAAAAACTGGAATTTTTCAATTGAATCCAAAATTAATACACACACAGAAAAAATGCCCTAAAATTGTACCTTGTACCTTATGCTGCCTTCACGTGCTATCGGAATTATCGTAAATACGAGTTTCCTAATCGGAAATTGGATGTGAACGGCCTCTCAAGTCGTATTTACTACTGGGAAATTTGGAAATCATTTTGATACAAGAGTTTCCGAGTTGGGCGGGTCATAAACACTTTGGTGGAGGGGACAACCACTGCTGCTGTCAATGCTGCTCTCACAACAACTACATCCCTTTGTCTTGTTGCTAAAGTAGTGTATTTATAGGCTAGAAATGAACGATCATTCGAAGCATATGTTTTATAAGCAGTGTAATAAGCATTTATTTGACCGAAATTCCAGAATTTTCAGCAAACTTCATGTGTAGTGTGGTGAATGTTTATATGATTGTCAACCAATGGGATGCTACATTTTATTCTTTCTGACATTAAAGCACTTGAATACGACAAGCTCGTAACCACAACTTCATAAGTGGAAAATAGGAAATTTCCAATAGCACGTGAAGGCAGCATTAAATTGTAAATTGTACTTTATTTTCCCCTCAAAGGTAGTATATTTATTGTAGTACCTCAAGGGTACATTACATATACTCTAAAATATGGAGCAGAGTTGTTATATTTGTTGAAGTAGGTATTTTTCAGTTAATTTCTGAAGAATATAAGGATTCTCAAATTCTCAACCTGTTTATGTTGTTTCAAGAGAATGACCATTCATCTGTGTTGTATTTATTCATTTATAATTTAATCATAATCATTTATCATTTCATTGCTTAATTGTTCCATTTGATCATATAATCATATTTTACTTATTTACTTTAGATTTTCTTATTGTTTAATCTAAATATTGTGTGGTTTCAAGAGATTTGTCTTCATGAGTCTCAATTTTAGTCTTTAATGTTGATGCTGTCGATGTTATGAAGCAATAATGTTCCATTGCTTTTGGTTGGTATAATAAAATTGTTGGATTTGTACTCATCAAATGAACTGGGGATGAAGTTCAGACAAAGTCTGAGCATTGAAATATACAGCTAAGATTGTTCAATAATGGGCTGCTGCTCACATTTTTATGATCATCACTTTGTCTTCTCTCAGGACTAACTAACTAACTCATTTTAGTTAATACAGTTTAGGGTACCAGACAAAATACAGTTTCATTAACTGATTTTAGATAGCAGACAAGAATTTTTAACTGTTTTGGGGTATCAGACAAAACTCTACTGACAGTGTTGGGTACCTGACGGATGTCTTCTGATAGGATCTGGAGAGACTGAAAGATCTGGAACCAATATTCCTTGCATCTGATCTAACATTTTTAGCATTGTCGGCAGGATGTCAGCACAATCATTTCTATATAAATGTGTTTGGATCACTAGCTGATACAAGGAAACAGATTTAGGTGGCGGAGCATCTGGTCTTCAATGGAGCCAGAAGAGCCCACATTGCACCTCTTTTTGTCTTGCCCTAGTTACTGCCAGTTTCTTCCCACATCAAGTTCAAGGCACTGAGGCTTGAAGATAGAACAGGACTATAGTGAACAATGCCTTGTGGCGTCTCAACACAGAGGCACGTTTTTTTTTTAATACAAATTCTCACCTTCACTGTGCTTCGGCATAGTAAGGGCCCATTCACAGTATATGTTCATGAGTTGAAAACCTGAGATGCAGAGCAGTGAATGAAAAAAAGAGCAAGGTCTAGAGATGCATTTTAAAATCCTGAACAACTTTTAACTTGTGCTATGTTTTCAGAAATCCATGTTATGTGAAGAACGTTGCAAAAGACACTAGAAATTAGCACAACAGTCTAAAACATCAATCTTGTGCATGTTTACATAGAAAAAACAATGGAAAAGCAGCTGTGGAATGCAAAAACACATTCTGTGTAAACCGACATTGAAAATTCATTGAACCAAATCTCATTTCCACTCTCATTGTTTATGAAACATGTAACATTTATGAGGAGGGACTGATTTTGAAAATTAGAAAATTTGACTATTATATGACCTGATTAAGTTGGTGTTAGACAGCAAAGGCTCTGTGAATGTGTGTTGGCTTCCTCAGCTTTCATTTTTTCAACTTTCTATCTCTTTCCCTCGTCTTACCTAAATCTCTGTTGTAGCATCATTAGCCTTTAGCAAGTGATTTAAGAAGTTTTGATTGGTATTTGCATCCCTACAATCATAAACTGATATGTGCTCCCTCATTTAGCATAGGGTTAAGGAGCCGTGAAACGAGCGATAAATTCCACTAGCTGTGTTGTCAACTCTACAGCCTGCAGGGTAAATAAAACAGTAGCATAAACCAGCTAAAAGAGTATGATAAATCATGAGGACTATCATTTTTGCTCAGAACCTTTGGTGTGACCTAGTTTGTGCTCATCACATCCAGTGTTATAAACAGCTGTGACAATTCACTGATGACAGCGTTCATAATATTTGCCATTATTCTGCTGTGGCAGAAGAATATTACAACTTTGTTGTTGACTTACTTCATGTTTTATCTTTTGAAGAACTCTGGAGTAATGAAGATGGTACTAACTTATACCGCATACAGTCAGATGTAACATTTTAAATTGGCATACACTAACAATGGCATGGGACTCAGTGTCGCTAAAGTCGTGCTGTGCGATTACGAGCATGACTGTGTGTGTGTGTGTGTGTGTGTGTGTGTGTGTATTTATTGCTTGTTAAAGGACTAACCAGTTATTTGCAGCATGCTTTTCAAGCAGTGGCCCATAAATAGTAAGCTGCATTGGCAAAAAAAATTGCACCCAGTGAAATGACAGTTCCAACTCACCAAAATGATGGTTAAACATCAAGACAGTTTAGTCATTTATACAGTATTCCTTTCTCCTCTGCCAGGCTTAAGTGGAGTGAACGGTTTAGTCTTATCTACTCAGTCGACTGTGAGAATCGTCCTCCATGTGTCCGCACATATGGGGTAAAGCAGGGATTTAAGGATAGAGACTAAGTAGACCCCTTCATCCTTGAAAATGGGTAATGAATGTTAGAAGTAGCATTAATTGTTCACTTGACAATGGATGGTAAAAGAGTTGTAGATGATCTCTGTTCGTATTATGTTGAAAGAATTCCCTTTTATTTGAAAAGCACTGTCTGTCATTTAAGATAGAGGATGGTTTGGTCTTTTGGTCAAAGTGTTCAAAATCTCTTCTTTTATGTTCAACAGGTTACAGGTTTTCAATGAAATGAGGGTGAGCAAATAATTATAGAATTTTAGAGTAAGGACTTACATGCCTGTTCAATGGTACAGCATGGTCCAATACATCCAATAAGCTTTATATGTATTTCATTATATTCCCCTCAGTGATGGAGAGTATTTCGCGACACAAACAGTATTTATCTGACAGGAGAGGAAAAACATTAACGGCTCGTGGAACTGATGGAATATGCACATGGGTACAGAGGGCAGAAATATTTGTTTTAGGCATTGATTTAAAGTAGCTATTGAGAGGAAAGGGTCAAGAACTGTAGAATTCAGCAGCAAACACTAGCAATAGCCAAATGGATGAAAGATTTTCTCATTTTCTTAGTCTAAAAGGGAGGAAGAATGGAAATATTGATGTACTGAGAATGTGAATGGACCACCATGTGAATGGTGTGTGAATTTGTGGTGTATTTGTAAGCATAACTGCATGATTGGTGGTAATTATGTGCTCTTTAGAAGATAAATACTGCTCTTGTATTCCTCAGCGACAGTCTGTCCTTCTTTCAGTTACACACAGCACACAAAGGCCAAATATAACATTTACATTTATCTTGTGTATGCTTTTCATGTATCAGATCCATATTAATGAATTTAGTACATTATAGAAATGACATAAATCAGCAATTTACATTATATTCAGTCCTTTGATGAATAGAAAGTAAAAAAAAGCATTTATTTGACAGAAATCTTTTGTTATAGTGTAAACATCTTTACTGTCACTGTTGATCAGTTTAATTTATCCTTGCTGAATAAAAGTATTAATAAGTTTTATTAATAATTTAAGTGATAATTTTTTTTTTTTTTTTTTTTTTTTACTGATTCCAACATTTTGAACAACAGCTATACCTATATAATAACTTCCAATGTAAGCATACTCATTGGTACCATTTATTAATTATCAAATTTTCCATGTGTCCCATTTTATCTGTCGCTTAGGAGAGATGAAAATGGACTTTTAAAAGCAAAACCTTAGTATATTTTTTGATATTTAGGTATTAAAAAATAAAAATAAACAAAAAATGTTACTCACCCCAAACATGTGAACACTGTTGACCTTCCCACATTAGACATAATTACCAATTCAATGAAGCCTTACAATGTAGATGTGTTTGTTTTAAGTGCAGATACTGGAGTTTTCTCAAGCTTGTTTAAGTGGAAAAAAAAAAAGTTTAGAAATCCAATTACCACAATACTTTACAATGCGCATATTTTATTTGAATACAAATCTATCTAAGTTTGAGACTAAGTGCATGGGTGAAAAACAAGAAAAATGTTAACCTAAATTGGAAAAAAGTATTTTCCCAGAAAGTAAGTTTCCCCTCCTCCTGTGACCTTATTTGGACTTCCTGTTCCGTTCCTCATTTTGTTATTATTAGTTAATCTGTTCCCAGCCTTGTTTAATTATCTAGTTTGCTCCTTTGTTCCCGTCCCTTTAAAAGTCCTTAGTTTTCCCCTAGTCTTTGTCCTGTCTTGAATTGTAACCCTTGTATTGTAACCTTGTTTTGAAATCGTTTGTTCTGATTATTAAAAGTATTTTCGTTATATCTCTGCTTCCTGGATTCTCTGGAGAGACGGCACCGTTACAGAAGACAGGACCAAACCTAAAAGGCCCGCAGTTCACGGGAGATTGTCGCCGCCGTCCGCGGCTCACCCAGGCCCGCCGTTCGCGGGAGATCACGCCGCCGTCCGCGGCTCAAACCAGGCCCGCCGTTCGTGGGAGATCGTCCCCGCCGTTCGCGGCTCCCAAAACAAGCCAGCCGGCCGTTAGTATGGCAAGCCAGCCGGCTCCAACCCCAGAACTCCTGGACACGGCACTTCCCCCGGAGTTCTCGACACCTCTCCTTACCCCAGAGCGTCCTCCAGTGCCTGCTCCTCGCAAGTGCCCTCCAGTACCTGTGCCCGCTCCTCGACAGCGCCCTCCTGTGCCCGCTCCTCGACAGCGCCCTCCTATGTCTCCGCTGGTCCTGCCCAGCTTTCCTTCGTCTCCTGCGTCTCCTACGTCTCCGCTGGTCCCGTCCAGCTCCGCGCTTCCAGAGCGCCCCCAAGTGTCCGCACTGGTCCCATCCAGCTCCACGCTTCCAGAGCGCCCCCAAGTGTCCGCGCTGGTCCCATCCAGCTCCGCGCTTCCAGAGCGCCCCCAAGTGTCCGCGCTTCCAGAGCGTCCCCTAGCCTGTGGGTTTTTTTTTTTGTTTTTTTTTTCTTCGGGGGGGGGCTATACGCCATGGCCGTCTGAATCCCCTGATCCGCCATGGCCGCCGGACCCACCCTGGAGACCATTCCAGTATCCTGCCCTGCTCCGGCCTCCAGGGCGCCCGCTCCCCCTCCCCGGTAGAACTGTTACGCCACGGGACGCGCCTACCGGGAGGGGGGCGATCTGTCACGTGTGTGTCTTGTTTCCCCTCATGTGACCTTATTTGGACTTCCTGTTCCGTTCCTCGTTTTGTTATTAGTTAATCTGTTCCCAGCCTTGTTTAATTATCTAGTTTGCTCCTTTGTTCCCGTCCCTTTAAAAGTCCTTAGTTTTCCCCTAGTCTTTGTCCTGTCTTGAATTGTAACCCTTGTATTGTAACCTTGTTTTGAAATCGTTTGTTTTGATTATTAAGTGTTTTCGTTATATCTCTGCTTCCTGGATTCTCTGGCGAGACGGCACCGTTACAATATTTTTATATCAAATAATTAGTCTTTTTTTTTTTTTTCGTTTTTTAGCTTAATTTATAAAAGCATTTGACTTCATTCTGTATGAGAGATTGGAGCTTTCTATCATTTCATTATCAAATTTGTTTTGTAACATTTCACACATTTTTCAGTATTTATCTTCAAACATTTTAGTGGAGGTTACATGAATTTCTAGCCTCCCTCACACAGTGTCACAGTAAGTGAATCACCATCTATGACTAATACAGACAGATATTCTGTTCATTAGCATTCATCCTGTATTCCACTGAGAGGTGATTACATATCCTGTACCTGTTCTTCATCTAATGGACTAGAAGGTGCAGTGGATTTTAAAGAGAATAACCTAGAGAATGTTTGTTTACCTGTATTAGACTACACAAAGATACAGATGGTGCTTACAGACTTCCAGATGTTTGGCAAACCCCACAAAGTCAAAAGATTATGGGATCAAAGTGACGCAGAGGTTGATAGAAAAGTGCTGATCTCATATCCACCCAGAATACAGCGGAAACATGCAAACTGTCCTTATGTCATGGGCTAACAGGTCTGAGCCAGAATCTGGTCACCCTAAATCTATTCTGGTACAGCAAGATCATATCTCGCTGGTTAAGGTTGAGATCTTGAAAGGACTGAAAGAAACAAATGAAGTTTATTTTGTACTCCTGAGATGATGCAAACATGTTCTGCCCTCAGATACCCTCCTATCCCTCTACAAACGAGAGCGAGAAGAAGACGCAACATCAACGTTACAATAAACAGTGCTTGTGAGCAGAGCTAGGCTTGGCTCTTTATATGAAACTAATAGTGGCCTGAGGCGGCTAGCAAAAATAGAACAAGCAAATAGAGAAGATGAAGATGCAGGAAAGAGAAAAACCTGGTGTATTCCTTCAGTCTGTTATGTGGTAGGGGTAGGGGTGATTGGTGAGGGAGGGATAAGGATAAAGCAAGGATGCCAACAAAGTTTATGTGTTCTGAAAATGAAAACGAAAATGAATATGGGGGAGGAGAAGAAACTGTCACTGTGTCTTCAAATGAGTCTCTAAGTATTTTCAAATTACACCTGGGCAATTTTACAGACGAAGTTTGCTATTTTATGTTCTGCTGTTATTATGAAGTGGATGAACCCATCAGTGTCTTGATGAAATCTAAATGGAATGATAATGGAAGACCTAGAATCTATTATTTTTCATTCCTTTACATAGATCAGACTGAGAATTGCAAGTATTTTTTTTTTTAACAAATGTGCTATTAAACTAGAAAGAAGAAAAACACTAAAGATGTTCTTTGCCTTTTGAATTATGTACACCTCTGTTGTCTGCAATTGAGGATGGATTCCATACAGCATTTTTACCCTTAAAGGGCATTGCGTTAGTTGAAGAATTGCTTCAAATGGAAATGAACAACTGAATCCTGTCAGGAATTCCCATTGAAGAAGTTATTTATTTGAGATGGTAGACTTCCAACTTTTCCAGACTTTATTTTTTGTGTGCGTTCTGAACTTAAATTGGGGTACTTGAACTCTGCAAGACTGCAAAATGAATGACCTCGGCCTTTTTCATATAATATTCATATTTTATTTCAGCTTTATTTTAGTTAGCAAAAACAAGTTATAAACATTGGTCTGAACTCATGAAAAACGCATGAAATCTGCTTATGACAAGCATGATGCAAACTGCCTTCATTTGTGGTTTGAAATGTGAATCGAATCTGATTTTTGTTAGTACATCTCAGTCTGAGCAGTCAGATTTCATGTGTTTTTTTCCCTCTTTCATCAGTTGTTATGCATTGGGCAATCATCAACCAATGTGCATTTGCAAAGTGTATGCAGTACAAACCTAGTCTAGATGCATGGAACTTGCAGTCTATACAGTTAAAGATTAGAATATATTTATCTGATTAGATTATAATCTGATTAGAATATATCTGAGCTACAGTATATTTGATATAAAAGCTTTATTTTCCACCAAAATCTTAGCAGCCATAAGAATCAGCTTTGCCGGTACATTTATCAAGGTAACATTCAGATTCAAGTGGCAGCAACATATGTGTTCATGTTTGTGTAGGAGGGCTCACTTCAAATGTTCTGCCTTTTGGAATAAGTAGGGCATAAAGGTGCTCACTTTCAAATGGAATTCTCCCAGTGCTTTGGGTAAGAGAAACTATCGATGAAACAAATGAAATTAGTTACATAGATTTTTAGCTATGACTTTGAAAGAAAAAACCTGGAGGGAAAAAAGCCTCCTACACCACTATCCTCATCTTTTGAGTCACAGAGGACATATAAGTGAGAAAATTAGTGATTAAATAATCCTATAACTGGCAAGGATGAAGTGAGGGAAAAAATAGAGTTGGTGAATGTGTGGAGAGAAGGATGAAGAGAATCGATTAGTCGGGACTGCAGAAGGAAGGAGGCTAAGACATCAGCTGCTTGCTTCTGATAACAGCGGAGCCATGTAACCCTCTGCTCACTAATGCACCCACTGATCATCACTTGGCGAGTGAGTGTGTGATGGTGCTGTCAGAGTTCTGCTCATTAAGTGTCTGAGTGCTGCCAGTGTTCTGTTGAACTGCCAGCATCTTACCAGAAAGCCAGAAGAGAAGATGAGAACACTCGAAACCTTCTCGTCCGTAATGAACCACACGGCCAGGTCAATGAGAGGATGACCCTAACACGTGAAATAAGCAGCCCCTCGTTATTTCTTACAGTCACTGTTTGTGCTGCTTTAACCATATGCGTGTGTAGATGTAGACACCTGCAAGTATGAGTAACTATATTGTACAGTATAGAATGGCCTATATATACGAGACCGTGAATGAGGAGGAGGAATAGTGAGTGTGACTGGCCTATGTATAGAATGTTGCATTAAACAAAATTAATTAATTGAACCCTGTCTGTTCCTAATATTACACAAAACGAATAATTTGGCTGTGGTGTGACAGGAATAAAAAATTTCCTTTATTTGTGTTGGAGGTTCAGAGCTTTGACAATCTACTTATTTGCTGCTATTCGGACCATCTGAATGATTATGCATGTGGTATATATAATATATGTGTTATCTCTATAAAGGTAGATATGAATAACTTAAAATCCAGATAAATTATTGGTTGAGTAATTTTGAAGCACTCTGCAGGCAATCTTAAAGTATAAATATACAACAGTATAAATATGTTTTTTCTGCATTATAAAATAGAGAAGCTACAGGTATACCCACACACACACAAAAAAAAAAACTTTAAAATAATTTTTTACTCAGAAATAGCTAGTAAATTTCACAAATAATTGTAAAGAAATGGCAAGTAACACACAAAATTTAATATACATTTTTTGAAGTAGAAAGACTGAAATATTTTATTGTAAAACTTACTTTGGTTTAATCTTTATTTTATTTAAAGTTAAATATTTTATTAACAGGGTAGATCTGCTTCTCATGGTTTATGGTAGTTCTTAAAATGATTAAAATGCAATTTTTTAAAATTCTGTCATAATTTACTTACCCTCACATCATTCCAAACCTTTTCAAATGAGACACACACACATACACATGCACACACACACACACACACACACACACACACACTTTTTAAGTTTTTCAGTTCTTTAAAAGAAATGTGTTTTAGGGAAGAAAATATGTCATACAGGTTTGGAATGGCATGAGGGTGAGTATGATGACAGTATTTTCGTGTTTGGGTGAATTAACTAAATCTCACATAAAAGACCTTAAAACAGCTATAAATGTGGCTTGCAATTCCTTTTTATTATGCATGACCTCATCTGCATATAATTTTCAGACGTGTTTTGATATTGACACTACATCATACATATTAACAGTACTAAACAATATTAAAAATAGTAGATTATATAGGCTATAGATGCTGAGTGTGTTGATAACAGAACCTTAAAAAAAGAAAATAAAAAAATCTGTTGTCTGACATCATTGAATCACTGACAGAGCTTTTAAAATTACACAGTGCAACATATAAGTGTGTCCTTTACATTTGACTTATTACAGCAAAACACTGCTGAACTGCAGTGGTATTTTTCATCATTTTGTGAAGGCCATGGTCAGGGTTACCATTTCAGTCAGGGTCAGGGTTAAGTAGGACAGACAGCCCATTTTTCTGCATGAAGTTATGCAGTGCACATGCCACCAGTGCACTTCCTCATGGGGTTGTACAGCTCTGTGCTATTTGCTCAGACCTCTCCAAACAGTCCTACAGTCCTACTCTCCCACATTATACAGTTTATCTTGCTAGGCCATCTTGCACATTACTCAGAGTCAAGTGCATGCCACAGATTGATTTTTATTCAAGTGAGAATGCTTTCTTTCTTCTCAGAATATGATTTCTGCAATTCTGAACATGATTCCAAGAACATGGCCTTCAGGAATCAAAATCATCATGAGCCCAGAAATCGTTTCTCTCATTCAAACAAGCTCACAGTGCATCCAATCTTTCCTCTTTTTAGCTTGTATTTTAATGCTTTTCAAGTAGTTTCATAACATAACTTTAAAGTACTTGTGGATTGCTTCAGATTTGAGTATTAACTCTGTTTCATGTTTTCATACTTTGTTTGATTACTTGGTCTGAGGTCGCATGTACCTCTTTGTCCTACCAGTCTCTTTTCACATTGTACTTTTGATCTTTTATTTCTTATTGTTAAATCCAGATACACACTTTCCTATACTTATTTTGTACATATGCAATGTTTATCTAGTATATTAGGCCCCTCGGGCTCTATCAGGTTAACAGTCCCAGAGCTGGACTTTACATTCCTTTTATAATAAGGGTAGTCGGTGTGAATTTGTCAGGACTGGGGTGAAGTGAGCTGTCCTCCTTGTTCTGGCAAATTATCTGTTTTTAAGCTTTCTAGGGAGCTTTTAGGCATCCCTCCAAGGATAGCTTTGGCACAGTTGAGGCAGAAAGACACATGCAGGCATGAATACATTTTCAGAATTGTTGAAACTGCCTTTCAAATGGTTATTTGTTTTTGAAGAGAGTGAGATGATTGCAAGATTGAAAGAGGGACGATATGCCTACTAATAACACGATTGTAGGGCTTGTCTGAAAAAAATAGTTTTATTGGCTGTATCGAAACTGCATTATATTATATTGAATTCAGGTGTTTTAGGCATTGAACATAAACTGTTTGAACTGGTAGATCTACAGTACAGAGAGATGTTATGACTATCAGCTCTTGTAGGCATTGCAATAGAAAGTTGTGATCCAAAATGTGAAATGCTTCTGTAAGATGACGAGACCAAAGTCAATACTCGAGTTGGACAGCACTTGATACTTAATGCATTGTTGTTGTTGTTTTTTTTGATTGTTATTTCAAAAAATTCAAAAAATTGTTGTAATGGTTACACTGCTAGAACTGGAATGTGGTGATGGAATACAGGAGGATAACTGATAATGAAATTATTGCCTTTAGCTTTAGTTACTCGTCGGAACCGAAATTTATTTACTGTGGGTTGCTTTACAATCTGCATAATGGGTCTGATGTAGAGTAAGCAATCAAGAGACTTCATATTTCAGAATTGTATTTGCTTTGGGGCTGGAGCAAAGAGGTCATAAAATGTGGTGAAACTGCCTTTTTGTCTGACATTTCAAGATTGGCTTCGACCAGATTAGCAGTAAGAATGTTGTGTATTATTAAGAAACCAGTAGGTATATATGTCTCAAGTTATGGGTGGATAAACTGATGTGCTGACTTAGGTTTA